>MU694283.1:8640-91491 GCA_026770625.1 Nicotiana glauca | reverse complement strand
AACACGGAGTTATAAGGTGTGGGTTGTGGTGATAAGGGTGGCCGAGGTAATAAGGGTGGCCGAGGTAATAAGGGTGGAAAAGTGATCGAAATCACTTTTGAAATAAACACTTGGACAAATTTGTGAAATCATTGATGTGGAATTGTGAAAGTAGACAACAGGAAAGTTTGTAACCTGTGGGGCACTGATTGTCCCTTTGTTTGGCTTGATTGTACCTTCTATGTGTGTTTGGTTGTTGCTTCTATTGTTGTTTTCTACTTGTGTATGGTTTGAGGTTATTTGAAACAAAGTTAGATGTTGAAAAATTGTTTGGCTTGATTTTTCCTTTGCTTGTGCATTTGATTGTTGTTTCTATTACTGTTATCTACTTGTGTATGGCTTGAGTTTACTTGGGACAAAGTTTTTTTCATACATACCAGTACAATTCAAATGTACTGACGTCCCTTTTGCCGGCGGCGCTACATTCGTGTTATGTTTATAGGTGGACCCATAGAAGGTACTCCAGTCCACTGACCGTAGCTCCTCATCACTCCCCGTCAGCTGATTTGGTGAGCCCCTTTCCATTCGGGGCGCCACTTTGTATTTTGGGATCTTGTTTTGATGTTGTATAAAGGTATAGCCAGAGCCTTGTTGCTGACATTTCCATATTATTCTTCAATTGTATTTAGAGTCTCCGTAGACAGGTTGTGGGTAGTGTCGGGCATGGTAATTTAAAAAGATAAATATTGATGAGTGGCAATGATGTATAAAAATTGGAATACCTTTATTATGGTAAATGAAGTTGCTAATGGAAATTGNGGTGAATAGTATATCAAATGAAATCTCTTTGAGTCTAGTTTCCAATGCTTCAAACCGTTCGTCATTTGGACATTCCTATACAATGTTATGATCAAATTACCAAAGGCTAGAAAATGCGATCCTGTGTCATGTCAGATCTGCGGTCCGCATTTTAATTCCGCGATCCGCATTTTCGTTCTGCGGTCCGCATTTTGACCACAGATTGAAACAGTGTAGCTCATTTTTGGGAACCAATTTTGTGGTGCATTTTGCGGCCCGCATGTTCATTCTGTAGTGCATTATGCTACAGCATAATTGACATCGGAGGCTTAAATTTCTAATTTTTATAACCCGACCCCATTTCAATATATAAGCTTTGGGGTTCATTTTGGGGANTATTGTTATGTTTATAAAATTTGGTTAATGGATTCCATATCCTATAAATGGCTATTTCACTTGGTTATTAGGTAATTAGAATGAGGGGTAACACGTGGGATAGAAAAGGCGCCCAGGTCCACTTGACTGGGGATACCCGGTTGGGCGCCGGTCATGTTCCTCGAATTTGGGGCGTGACAAAATTGGTCTCAGAGCCTAAGGTTCTAAAGTGTCCTAGGATATCTTGGATCCGTGTCTAGTAGAGTCCTTCTTATCGGTGTGTTGTCGACCACATCTATAAGTTGGAGGCTATTTGGACATTTAAGAATTTCACCCTTCTTTGATAATCCAGATCGTGCGATATAGCTCAATATAGGGAGTTTATTTCCTATCTAAGTCTTATCCTCAAGATTGGTAATTTTGATACCATAATCCGCGAATTTGAAGCTTGTAAGGAGGGATTGATCCCACCATTGAGTCCGAGTGGATTACCCAAGGACTTGTTAGAGGAATATGTTGAGCCATGGAGGGATTGGTAGAACTTGTTGTTAAGAGGAGTACCCTTGTTCCTACTAATGTCACTGCACCACCAGATCATGTAGTATATCATCAGTATGTACGGCTAAAACCCCGTCTCTTAGAAATTAAGCTTCCATGGTGCCCGCGTAAATGTTGTAGGTTCAAAATATAATTGATGCAGTACTCGTTTTGTTATGTTAAGCGAATTATTGTTGTGAAAATATATGTGGGAGGTACTTCTTCATGTGTTTAATATATTATTCTTGGTAAATGAGGATATGTAAAGAATGCGAACTATGTGCTAAAATGCCTAGACTTCAAGTCAAGTTTAAATTGATATTTTGATGCCAAATTTTGTGAGAAAACTTGTTATGGTTGATTCCTCCAAAATGTTCTTATGTGTACCAAAGGTATTTGATTGATTGCGTCTAGTTGTTGGTAACGTATAAAGATGTTTGGAAGTGAAGTAAGTGACTGTGTAAATGTGGTAAGACTAAATGTTGGATTCTAGCTGTGATTGATACTTTACATGAATTAGCATTGTGACCCGATGTTTGTGAAAGATGAATTCCAATATGATCAATGTGCTATTATTGACAACTTAAAATGGGTGCAAGGAATATGAATCATGTATTGAAATGCGAAGGCCTTAAATTGAAATTGGAGCAGCATATATTAAATAAAACTGTGTGAAATCCTCTGTGTATAGAAATGTTGAAATAAGTCAAATGTTTTTGAGAAATAGAGTATAGACAACGTGTTGAGAACGCGAAATAAAATTGTACCTGGTGATACTTGTGACACGAGGGAATATGAAACAGATTATGATGTTGATGTGAAATATGCGAAAATGATGTAAAATGCGGGGAAGAAGAGACTGTGTTATGAAATGTGGCCTAGTGCCAAGTCTGATGTGATAATTGTGGCCCCAAGAGCCGATGGACTAATATACGTAAAAATGGCATGATTCTTTTATTTGATAATGTGGTGATCATTTAAAGTGTTTGATTCGTACTTGTGATTTCCTTATTATTGTATGAAGCGCATAGGTGTATAATTTGATATGTTAACCCTATGGAAGGGCTATGAAATGCAGCCTAGAGGTATAGAAATTATGTGAAAACTATGTGATCCATTTTATTTGGTAATGTGGTGATTGTTTAAACTTTTTGTTAAACCCTTATAAATTCCTTGTCCTTGCATAGATTTTTTCTTCAAAAGAATCTAAATTACAAAACATTTCATGCACCTGCTCTTTGAATGAGACGTATTATTTACAAAGTCTCCCGATCACAGTACTAGTATTTACAACCTCCTATGGAATTGAGCTCTATAAGTATGTTCCTGAATTGAGTTATAACACTATTGATACTTCCCACTTGTTTTTCCTAAATTTTCATCAAGGTACTATTCCCAATGAAATCCTTACAGAAATGTTTTATTTAAATGAACAACATCTACTCACTTGTGCCTATACATGCACCATCATAAAGTTTGTACATGTGGTGTCAAGTTCCATGCAAAGTATCCAAGATTTGTGATCCTTCTCGAGTCGCTCTTTTACTCAGTTGTGTATGGCTTATATGGGTTGATCAACAAATCCACTCTCTTACAAGTAACACCATGAAGCCCTTTCACTGTCTAGTAACATGCATGCATATCTTAGTGCCTATCATATGAGTGCATATCAATCGAAATGGTCACCGTGTGCATAAAGTCTCTCTGAAAAATTGAGATCCTCACATCCCCATCACAGATATCTTGTGTCGCCATGGTTTTCGTGCCCACTTGGGATATCTCGCAGTAAGTAGCTCACTCCGTCCTAGTATTGTGGTTGCTCGTGGCATAGTCATGTGTTGCAGTGGGGAGTTAATATAGTAGAAGTGTGTCCAGCTTATAATAAATGATTATTTTCTCTTTATGTCTCCACAATGTGTTAATTGTATTCCTTATTTAGTGAATTCATTTTGCTAGATCCCAACACTTGTACGACAACCATAAGAGAACATGCCCTTCTATGTATCACTATGACACTTCCTTTTTCAAGTCAAAACCTATGGAGATCTCATAATGAACACCTGCAAACCTTCGGTGATTATTGTGCACTGTCTCTTGAGTTTGGTTATCTTTACACCCCCAACTTCTAGAATCCTTGACTATGTCATTGTCATGTGCGGGGAGTTTTACTACCCTTGGTATCTCACCTTCTTGACTGGATAGGAGTATTATTTGCCTTCTCCCCGGAGCGTCGTGTTAACTATTAGAACCATCTAACCAATTCATGATTTTATCCCAATATCAAGATTTCCTAGCTATTGAGTTTCACTCGTGAAAGGTTGAGATTAGATGACTTCGGATTTTTGTACATATCATGAACATGTTGATTTGAATGAAAAATGGTCGTAATTTTTAGTTCCCTCATATATGATCAATTACCAAGAAGTGTTAAGCTGTCTAGAATATGGTAATCTCATAAACATTGAATTCTTTTCATCCTTATAGGCTTGTGGCATAGATTCTGTGCGTCAAGTAATGTTAAGAGTGTAATTCAACATCGTGTATTTTGAATTCCATATCACATTCAAGGTGCTAGAGTATTCTTATTCTGGATCGACGGATTTTCCCTACACTCTAGAAAATGAGTGGTTCATGTACTTGAGTATTCCTCTTTAATGATTCCTATTTCCCATGTACTACTTACATTTATGCCTTATTTGTATAATAATTGATATAATCACAATGATTAACCATGTCAGTATTGTTAGTAGTAACCTCTTGTGTCTCTTAATATATGACCTCATAAAGTACTCTACTCAGCGCATTAGTGGATTCCTGAATAACTCCCGCCTGATCTTGAGCTCTACTATTTCTTATTGTATTAGATCCATTGGGTATGGTAAGTTTAGACAAGTCAAATATAAAGCTTCATATTGTGATTGTATATATGTATATATACATATATTGGATAGATAATTTTATGATCAGTTTATGGTATCACACCTTAAAGTAACTATTAAGGGTTATGAAGTGTTTAGTGTGAGTGTCCCCCTAAAAATGTTATGTGAGTTAATAATAAAGGTAACATAAGTGTATTACACATTAGGTTGCAATAGGTGTATGATATTCCCCGTACCGTTCCTCATCTACCTTGTGTTTTCATATGCTTAGATTGAATTATATGATCATGGTAATATCCTATATGATGCACTACTAGAAAGAATCATGATGGCTTGGCTTCATGTGGATTGTTGATTGAAACGAAATTATATTCTTGTTGATGAACACCTTTGTGATTACATTAATGGCTAGTAAGGACTATTATGAACACATTATTGTTTGTTTGCTATGAACTGACATCCTTGATGGTATGATGCCAAGTTATGGAATTGTGGGATTATTGTTGTTATCATGAATTGCAATATCCAGTGGAGTGTAAATTGTACAGTGGAAGTTATCAAAAGGTAAAGTCAATGGATAGTTATCTCATGCAAGATGTTTATCTGTCATCCTTGTTATGTATGTTTGGAGTTGATATTATTTTTTAGAAGGTGTCATGACAATGCTTGTAAGTCGATGATGTCATCTGGAAGGCTAAATGTGTTGTGGAAGGAAAATATTTTTGCTTGATTGAATACCAGTTAGTTTTGACTTGGAATGTACCATATAGGTATTTTGATATAAAACTGTGCAGTCCATGTTCTAGTATCCTTATGTTAATGTAGTGCTTGTAATACTGGGATTAGGATTGTGGATATATACATTGTGGTGCTATGATAGTTGTGGATGTGTTGTTGAGACGAATTTGGTGATTCTCTGGCAGGTGGATAGCCCTAGTTACAAAGGAGACTCTGCCGAAATTTCTAAAAAATTTAGGAGTTAGTGAAAATTTAGAGATTGGAGGTAGGTTACAAAAGAGATGGGTGATGTTAAAGTGTTAGGGGAAGACTCTACTCCTCATTCGAGGACGAATGATCCTGGGGGGGAGAATGTAAGGCCCCGGAAAATTTCGCTAAGTAATTTAGGATTTCGTAGTGTCACACAGGCTTATTATAATATTCTTATATACTATTAGCATGGTTGACATCAATTAGACT
This sequence comes from Nicotiana glauca, assembly GCA_026770625.1. NCBI lineage: Eukaryota > Viridiplantae > Streptophyta > Magnoliopsida > Solanales > Solanaceae > Nicotiana > Nicotiana glauca. The sequence continues at coordinate 85,726 of MU694283.1, read as the reverse complement.
TGGTAAATATGAGTATAAGTCTTATGGTAAGTGATGTGAGGTCCAAATGGAAGCTTAAGTGTATGCCAAATGGGAAAATTTTTGTAATAGGCCAATATTCCAAATGGATTCGCACAAGGCTCCACTTTAAACGAGCTTATATAATTATGTATAAGGTTTTATGTGGTGAATATTATATCAAATGAAATCCCTTTGAGTCTAGTTTCCAACGCTTCAAACCGTTCGTCATTTGGACATTCCTACACAAAGTTATGATCAAATTACCAAAGGCTGGAAAATGCGATCCTGTGTCATGTCAGATCTGCGGTCCGCATTTTCATTCCGCAGTCCGCATTTTCGTTCTGCGGTCCGCATTTTGACCGCAGATTGAACCAGTGTAGCTCATTTTTGGGCACCAATTTTGCGGTGCATTCTGCGGCACGCATGTTCATTCTGCGGTGTATTCTGCTACAACATAATTGACATTAGAGGGTTAAATTTCTAATTTTTATAACCCAACCCCATTTCAATATATAGGCTTTGGGTTCATTTTGGGGTCATTTATTACTGATTTTAGAGAGATGTGAGAGCATTTTAGAGAGATAAGGAGGAACCCAACATTTAAATCATCCAAATCTTGCATCAATCTTCAAGAATCAAGAACCCAATCGCAATTTCTTCATCTAAGAGGTAATATTCTATGCCCTAGGTGTTAAATTTGAGTTTAGAGTCTAAGATGGGTTATTGAGGTATGATTCTTGGGTGTTTTGGTATTGTGTATACATGCATGTACAATATATGTTGTGAGAAGATTGTTTAACATAAATAAGTAAAGATTGGGTTAGGGAATGAAGGAAATCTTGAAAAGGGAATTTGAAATCAAGATGCTCATCTAGTGTTTGATAGAATGTTCAAATGAGCTGAAACCATGAATATCTTTCTAATTTTTGCTCAATTTTGCTATGTCTCAAAATAGATTGAAGTTGCTAGAATTTTCGGAACGTTGTAGTAACTTAAGGAAAAGCTCTTCGAGGTATGTATGGCTAACTTTGATCTTTGTGAAATCGCCTTGTTTGGTGTATGAATATTTGGTATGTGATAGCTACGTGGATTGTTTGTGAAATTCTTTTGATTGGTTTGATTAAGTGTTATGTGGTAAGAGTTGAGAAATGAATGATAGAAGGAAATCGTAAATGATGCAATTGAAAAAACTGTGGTAATAACATATTTGGCTTCTTGTAGGTAATTGTTTCAATGACTCTAATTGCTTATGAATTGTTGAATATAATGGAATTGGTACTGTTGGCTATGAAAACACTTGTAACATTGTTGTGGCTGTGTCTTGAGAAGTATTGTTGTTGCTCTTCTTGTTTGTGAATTGATTGTTGTGGTTATGTTGTTTGTGAATTGAAACTGTACGGCGGGGTCGAGTTGCGCGCCGTAACACGGAGTTATAAGGTATGGGTTGTGGTGATAAGGGTGGCCTAGGTAATAAAGGTGGCCGAGCTAATAAGGGTGGAAAAGTGATCGAAATCACTATTGAAATAAACACTTGAACAAATTTGTGAAATCATTGATGTGGAATTGTGAAAGTAGACAACAGGAAAGTTTGTAACCTGTGGGGCACTCATTGTCCCTTTGTTTGGCTTGATTGTACCTTCTATGTGTGTTTGGTTGTTGCTTCTATTGCTGTTTTCTACTTGTGTATGGTCTGAGGTTAGTTGAAACTAAGTTAGATGTTGAAAAATTGTTTGGCTTGATTGTTCCTTTGCTTGTGTATTTGATTGTTGTTTCTATTACTGTTATCTACTTGTGTATGGCTTGAGTTTACTTGGGACAAAGTTTTTTTCATACATACCAGTACAATTCAAATGTACTGACGTCCCTTTTGCCGGGGGCGCTACATTCGTGTTATGATTGTAGGTGGACCCATAGCAGGTACTCCAGTCCACCGACCGTAGCTCCTCATCACTTCCCGTCAGCTGATTCGGCGAGCCCCTTCCCATTCGGGGCCCTATGTGGCTCACGCCACTTTCTATTTTGGGATCTTGTTTTGATGTTGTATAAAGGTATAGCCGGAGCCTTGTTGCCGGCATTTCCATATTATTCTTTAATTGTATTTAGAGGCTCCGTAGACAGGTTGTGGGTAGTGTCGGGCATGGTAATTTAAAAGATAAATATTGATGTGTGGCAATGATGTATAAAAATTGGAATACCTTTATTATGGTGAATGAAGTTGCTAATGGAAATTGTTATTGTTATGTTTATAAAATTTGGTTAATGGAGTCCATATCCTATAAATGGCTATTTCACTTGGTTATTAGGTAATGAGAATGAGGGGTAACACGTGGGATAGAAAAGGCACCCAGTCCGCTTGACTGGGGATACCCGGTCGAGCGCCGATCATGTTCCTCGAATTTGGGGCGTGACAATTACAGCCCAGAAGAAAATAAAGTGAAGAAAAATACATCAGAAATTAAAAGTACAACCAAGGAGAGCTTGATTCAAACTTCCTGTCTGAAATATGAAGTAAACCAACTCCAAAGATCATATTTCAAAGCCTTTCTCCCATTTGGGGGTGTATCATAGTTCCCTAAGAGTCTCTCATGAACTCTGGGCAGTGCTTACATACCAAATACTAAGACATAGTGCAGTGTGGAAAAGCCAGCCCTCAAGTGTCCAAGTTTAGAGGGAACTCAATGTCCCAAGACAAGGGTCACAGGAGGGGGGCAGAACTTAGGAACTAAGAGAGAGTGTAAGTGCAAGAGGTGGAATTCTGAAAGGGGGAAGGGGAAGGGAACAGATCACATTAATGCATATAGGGGAGAGGTAAGGGGGAATTTGCAAGAGCAAAAGAAAAGCAGGCTGATGGGCACACCCAGCAGTGGGATATGCTGGCACATCCTCCAGCCTGTTTATATAGAGGTCAAGACCCCATTGGCCCAAACATAATTCATTGGCCAAAACTCACATTGCCATGCCCTAAGCCACAGCCCACAAACACATAAGGGTAATAAGGTAGGGGAGCAAGGATTCATAGCAAACAGGCAAAAAGATATGATCATACTTAATTTAAATGCTGAATTCTACAGAAACAGTAAAGTAGACATGCATAAAAGCTGGAAATAAACACATAGTGGTGATGCTGAAACTTAAATTAGGACATACCAGATTGAAAGAAACAAAATAGAGAAAGTACAGTGGTCTTGTAAAAGCCACAAAATATACAAGAAGAGAGTGCTAGTAAGAGTTCAGAAGTGATTGTAAAGTAGTAGTGAAGGATTGTTAATTGTGTGCGATGTGTGTTACGAAGTCGTGTATTTATACTATGAAAGTCATGATGAAATAAGGTAGGAAAATAATTGAACAACTGACTGCCAATCAATTACTCTACACTCCCTTTAATTAAGGCATTCAGCTTCAAACGGGTAAAAATCAATTAATGAAAGGAATTGAATAAACACTTTGTTCGCAGCATGCAATTAAGGGCCATAAACAAAAAGGTTATTTAAGGACAATGTTAAGTACACAGTTTGTGAAAATAAGGTAAGAAGATAAATTAACAACCACTAAATCAAATGGTCTGAGATTTTATATGAATGAAGCAAGTCAGAAAAGATGAAAAGGAGTTTTACTTAAGAAGAGTCACATATAAAATCAACAAACAATGGAAAGAAACCAATTAGGATATATTCAGAAGTAAGCTTTAACTAATTGTAAATTCGAAAACCATTTAGAGGGAAATTCTTCATATATAAAGAGTGAGCATGGTAAGAATGAAAGAAGACTGTCATGTTACTATAAAATCAATAGAGAAATCCAGTATAGAAGAGTTTAGTAAAAGGGTCAGAATCACATGAAAACAAAAAAGCCCCAAACTCAATTCAGAGTCTTGAAGTTGTCTGAAACAGTTAGGGGTGTTGAAATAAACCCTAGTTCAATCGAATCCCACATTCAAACTTGGCGGAATCCCCAAATTCTAGGGTTTCCCCCTTGAATCCAGTATAGAGATGAGAAGGCAAGTAGTCAAAATAGGCTCAGAGGTTTCACAACTGAAACCTCTTGCATGTTCCTTTCAGCAGTAAAAACTCATGAGAAAACATGATAGTAAAGTAACATACGAACGCAGTAGGAGGATTCAAAGAACATAATGGAAATTACTGCTACGAATAGTATAAGAAGCGTGGTTAAGAGGTTTTTTAAAAGAAACTTAAACAGGGCTCAGTAGAAGAAAAAATAGTAAAAACACTTTAGAAAAATATAGTAGGCGAGACATAACAGAACATGGTAGAAAAGTATATGAGAACATAGTATAGAAAATACAGTAGAAGAACATACAAGAACGAGGTATAAAAAACACAGTAGAAGAGCATAACGATGTATAGAAAACAAAGTAGAAGAGCATACATAGTAGAATAAAAACATAATAAAACAGTAGAGGCAAATACACAAAAGAAATTCAAAGAAACACTTAAACATTTTTAGAAAACCCTAGATCAGAAAATAAATGTTTTGAAAGTAATTTTTGGAACAAAAGTTAAGGAAATCGTTTGAAAACTCGGGGAAAGCTTAGATACACAGGGGGTCTAAAGAAATCGGAGAGAAACTCGAAGGATTAGGGTTTTAGAAGAACCCTAGAAATGACAAAGGCTTTGAAAGGTCACCGATTTGAGTCGAAGAGTTCAGAACCAGACTCAAACAACCATGGTACGCCGGAGCAAGGCCAGAGATGACCTTGGAACCTAGAATCGACGATGGTCTGGGTACAGACCTTCAAGGTCAAGCCTTGAATCTTAAGAGACCAGACATATAGGAGCCATAGCAGGGCTCATACAGCCTTAGTAGCCATAAATTCCGGTAGATTTCAGGGCAGAGGTAGTAGGAGACGATTAGGTTTTTAGGAATATTCGAGAGAGTTTGAGGGAGTGGAGTGTTTAGATGCGACTGATAGATGAGAAGTGAGGAAATCAGGGTAGCCATTTGGATTAAAAAGGCAACGATGAATAGGGGTCGTTGATCTCATAGATCAACAGCCAGGATGAAAGGGGGTCTGGGTCGGGTAGGATTCAATTGGGTCAGGGGCGGGTAATTTTAGGAATTGGTCCTGTCAATTTATGTTTGAAATTGGGGGGAAATTTGGGCCACAATTTAAATGAAATATGGCTATATATTAAATAGCCATTTTCCCATGTATTTTATAAAAAAATTGCAAAATCATTTCTGGAAACAAATTAAAACTAAATTAATTAATAATGAATAAATATTGAATTAAAAATATTGGAATCAATTTTATAATTATAAATGCAATTAAATGTTAAAATAGGCTAGAATTGCAATCATGTGCAATTTAATTTAAAAATAATCAATAAATTCATAAAAAATGTGTAAAACTTGCCTTAACTATATTTTGGTATAAATACGAGAATAAAATAAATTAGTCACCAAAAATGATGATTTGAGGATTAATTATTTGTTTTTGTACTACTAAAATAGGACAATAAATTGATTTAAAAAATCTTTTAGAAATTAGAAAAATACAAAACATTCAGACAATGCTTATATATACATACATATGCTATTTTGAAAGTATTTTGTATATTAAAAAAATGTAGGAAAAATTGGGTATCAACACACAAGATAGGCCAAGGGAGGCGAAAGATTTCGATGCCAATCCCGAGGTAGTATCCGACCTTGAGGACCTCTATCAACAAGAAGACAGCCTTTAAGGAGCCAACAATATCATCTCCTATCCCAAGGCGGTACCCGACCTCGAGGACCTTTATCATCGAAAAGTCAGGCTTCAGATAGCCTTCAACACCGGTATAAAACACGAGCTGATATCCGATCTCGCAGTTTTTCTCTCAAAAAGGTAAAGAAGCACTTCGAGATCCGCCCATGAGGGCTTAAGACATCGCCTAAATATGGGCGACTCCTCAAATTGAGGCCTACCTACAACGCCTTACAAGATTATCTACAAAAAGTTCAAAGTGAATCTCCAGTACTCGAAGCTGACATTCACTCAGGATACCGCTCTCAAAAACATCAAAACTCGACGTACTATCTCCATGCAACTCGAAGGCCCCGACGACCCGAATCCATCAAACCAATTCAGGCTTGGTCAGAGGTACGACAATGGGATCGAAAAAGAGCCATGTCAATTGGTAGAAGATCGTAAAGAATGCTCACAACTGAGCTAGATATCACCAGTCAACAACAAAGGAAAGCATTCAAAAATCCTCGAAATGCACAAGAACATACAACAAAAGTCAAGAAAGTATCTCTATATTCATAAATATTCATCCACAATGGCCCTCGAGGGTCCTTACATATGATTACAAAAGACCAAAAATGGTCTGTACATAGAAACGAAGAAGCAAAGAGATACGTATGGTGGAAGCCTAGATCCTAGTGCACGCTCAGAGGTCCACGTCGGCAGCAGCGTTCGTCTTGACAGCAGTATCTCTAGATATTATCTCCTCGGGGTGCATGACCTCAAAGACAGTATCTTCCAAAGTGTCATCCCCTTGGAAAACTCACCTCGCCCTCCCAAATAGCATCTACAAAAGGGAGGATGTTGAAGGAGAAAGTGATGGAGAAGAGAAAAATGATGAAGGAAAAGCCGTAAAGGGCTGAGAAGTGATTGGGAAAAAAATATGGCAAGCGTGGGCTTCGCCAATACCAATGTGAAGCCACTTTTTGGGACGTTGTCCCGTCATGGGAGGCAACAGTTAGTAGATAATGATGTTGTACCACATGGAATCCAAAAAGGATGTAATACGCCAAGCCAGGGGAGGAGGGTGAGCATCGGTACATAATCCGAGCCCCCTCTTGACCAGCGGTGTATGATCTAAATATTTCCTCGAGTTGGAAGAAATCGGTCCTATATTTCATCACCAAGGCTAATAGAAGTGACAACAACAAAAATAACAACTTTAAGGCAGCACAACTTCTAGACGGACTGTAGCACACATGATGTCAATGTAAAATCTAGAGGCCATGGGCCTCAAATATGGTGAAACAACAAAGAATAAAGATAGCAATAAAGGAGGAAAGGATATATATCGAAATATGCTTGGATGAAAAACTGATCACAAGAAGCCCAATTTATAGAAGAGGAGAACAAGGTAATCGATGGCGCCATTATCGCCCGCAAAAAAATGTAATGACAGGCACATTCACTCATTAGTTGGAGTTGAAACAATGACAACTACATGACCCCGAAGAACAAAGAATCACGACACATCAAACTACTCTAAAAAAGTGAGACGGTGAAACATTTCGTCACTCATAAATGGTTGCAGCATCAGCAGAACGTCATTTTGAGAGCACATAGAGAGGGATGTCAAAATCATTTCTTCTTGATTTTCTCTAAGAAATTCAAAGACTATCTGTGTGCATTGAAATATGCGGGGGACCAATTTTTTCATTAACAAAGTGCTTTGGGAGATTGCCTCGGAGGCTCGAGACCTCGAGCTGGATACTTCCCTCAAGATCTATCGACACCCGGCCTGGGGATATTGGTGGCCGAGATCCCGACAAGCATGGGAGGCCTTGGAAGAGTACATCGGGAGTGTATTACATCTACGTAGGCAGCCTAACATTTTTCTATGTATACGTCACGAAGCTAGTTAGCTTTCCCATCTCGATTTCTTTATCACTCAACGTATCTTGTACTAAGAATGGATTCCTCCCTCATATAAAAGGGGAATCATTAAAACTCTGTAAAGGGGGTCACTCCAACCATTCTACACAAGATCAATAATAACTCTCTCTCTCTCTCTCTCTCTCTCTCTCTCTCTCTCTCTCTCTCTCTCGCTCTCTCTTCTCTAATTTACTCGCTCGAAGCTACAACAGTCTTTTGTTGCATTCATAGTTGTTCTCCATTTACCGCTTATCATTGGCCATAAAGAGCTCCTTTAAACATGTCCTAATTGTATCCCCTTCTCGGTTACCCCCGGTAGCTTGAGCTCGAGCCCAGGCATCGACCTCAAGGACTTTCATCAACCAGTCCAAAACTCGGGTAGCAAGCCCCTCGATTTGATGTGGTCCGCATTCCTTTTTTGCGACCGCATAATAGACTGCAAAAAGTCACTTTTCTGAGAAACATAATTTCTTAACTTTTTAATGCACTGATTAGTCTAATGGATCAGAACTGCGGTGAGCTAAATTTTAATCAATTTCTAACACATGCTCCTAACTTGGTGATAACGCCAAACTATGCCTTATAAAAAGACACACAGACGTAGCAAATATAGTCTGAGTAATTTTGTCTAGAGTAGAACCATAGAGAATTAACCTATCACTTACATTTGTCGGAATAACTAAAATTCACAGAATCAATTTCCCCAAACTTTGTGATTCACAATTGAAGATATATCTAACAACTAAACTGAAAATAAAATAGCTGAAAGTTAACTAAGCTTGCTTATATATAATTGGAATAAGGTATAAGGTAATAGTTTCCTCCGTTGTTGATTTCCTTAGTTGAATATGTTTTAAAACTGAGACTTAGTTATCTCCATCAATCATGAACGCTCCAGCTATCATAAATCTTTCTCAAGCAATTATGATAATTTACTAGACGTACTTTCTCAAGCTGGGCTAGCTAGATTTGCATTACAGTTCACTTAGATTGCACCCGAGGTGTCGTTATCTCTAATCCAACCTCTAAACCCTCGGTTATGACTCTCGTCTATACTTCGAGAGGGATGTTCTTCATACAATTACCTAAATATGCACTCTCTCTAAAGCAGGTACATACTAAATAGGCACGTATAATTGAGGGCCCTTCCAATTAACCACAATCAAAATGTAGATGAACAAATCGAGTTTAATAACCGATTCAAAACTATATTAATATAACAACCAAGATCCTTAACGGGTTTCACCAAAACCTTAGATCAAAGTATTTAGCTACTCATAACAATATAAGAGAAAACTACTAAATTATTCATAATGAAAGAATTGCAACAAAATAGAAGAGATGAAGAACTATGATATTTTTGGGTGATCTCTCACACTTGTTCCACTTACAAAAGTAATCTCAAAACAAGACTTCCTCTCTCCTAGGCGAGTTTCTACATCTTATAAGGGTTTTACAAAAGTTTTCCCAAATTGAAACTTTGGCCCCTAAATTTCCAGGTCCGTGGAAAGTTCACCATGGTCGCGGCGATGACCGTGGTCGACCGCAGTGAACACTGCCTGAGCCTATCTTTTGTGCTTTGTCTCTGCGCTCTGCTCCGCGGTCGCGGTAGACTTTTTGTCAAGTCATTTTCTTTTGCTCCTTTCTGTTCGTGTACTTCTTGAGTGGGTGTTTTCTTCACATTATTGCCTCCAACACTTCATATTGCTTCCTCACATATAATATTCCTTGCGAAAACAAATAACACTATTTAAAGCATTTTGTTGGAAATTTACCGTATAAAACAACAACAAAGCATGAGCAATTAAGGTGTAAATATCAACAATATAGCCTACTATCAATACCCCACACTTAAATTATTCCTAGTCCTCGAGCAATTCACCACACTCAATCAAAAATCCCTTCCATAAGATTTTCCCTAAATGACTCACACCATGAATGTTTTACAAAAGTTACACCAAGTCGTGGGCAAACTTTACCTCAAGAATCAAATCTTTCGTACCCCGTAACATTTGCACTTACTCAAACCACTTGATACAAGTGTCAAGACGTACCTTTCCATTATGAATCACATGCCCTCACATCAGCCTAGAGAGTAGTTCCATATATAATGATAGTGATAACAATTAGGAACTAAAATAGACAAAAGTCGCTCACTCTCCAAAAAAACATTCAGATGCCACAAAGATGCACCATAGACTTGCCCGTAGTGTAGTACTCGACTAATTGAGCTCATTTAATCTTGGATCAATTAGGACTTTATTTGATTGTAACGTAGGCTATGGGACGGGTAGGATACATTTAGATATAAGATTGACTACACCTCCTTAATCACTTTAATACATACATTTTAACATTTAAACCCCATACTTATGTCAAACCAAAAGTCCACCTTCACATCAATGTAAATTACCGCATTCTTCTTTATGCACACTTACATCAAGAGCCACCATTTATCAAGGATTGTTTTTTAATTTTCCACAATAATCCAATTAAATTTTTTTTTCAATTCAATTGGCTCTTCTTCTTTTTTCAAAGCAGTGCACTTTTCTCCTTATTCAATTAGTTCCACTCAAAAGCAAAACCAACCACCCCACACTTTAACTTTGACAAAGTTCATAACAATTCAAGTGCTTGTGAGAGATGAAAGGGTTCAAATAGATGGTTAATTCAAATAAATGGGTAAGGGATGTAATGTGGTTTCCAAATAAAAAGGATTATAGGCTCAAAGAGGTTAACTATGATACATAACAATTAGGTGGTAAAATACACATATGTGGCTCAACAAGAAAATGCTTATATCACTTTCAAGACTGAACAACATTACTATTTCTGTTTGCAAACACACAGGGCAAGTTCTAGACACCAAATATACATCATGGAATACAGTAACAATCACACACACATGGCACATGACTCGCTCCGGGTTAGTTTATCAAGACATTCTCTTTTGAGTGTTCAAGTTAGGTAAAAACATACAATTTTAAAGGAACTTGAATAAGATTCAACCCTTGAAGCTAAGCGCTACACTCTAGCGTCTATCGTATCAAGGTGTAAAAATGATAAGGGTTTTTCTTCTTCGATTTTAAGCTCGTCGCCCATTAATCCTAACCTAAAAAAACAAAATTCTACCTATACCCGGTTCAAGCTAAACCCTTGGAAAATAACCGTGGCCCAAAGAAAAATCAAGAGAGAGTTGATACACTACCTAAAAATATATATATATATATTCTTTTTGGTATTTTCTTTAGACTTACTTCCCTCAATAAAATTATCTAAAGGATCCGCCATTAGGAAGAGTCTTTATATTCCATTTTTTTTGTTTTTTTTTCTACTTAGTCCCTCAAGAACCCCGCCTAGAGAGATCTATCATCGGGACAAGTCACTTACTATTTTAACTTTTACACTATCACCAAAGCAATCAATGCGAAACAAAACAAAGAACAACAAACAGTTGATTTTTTACAAGTACAAACATACAACGAAGTATCTCCCACTCTACACTTAAAATGAAGACATGTCCCCATGTCTTAACAATATAAAAATCAGTGATGTAAAGGAACTTCCCTGAAGGATCACTCTTGATGGGAAACTGTGTCTGGGTTCACGTTGTAGGCGTGCCAGAGCTCTCAACCAGCCCATGAATTTATTTTCCTACTTCACCTGTCGGTCAGCCACCACATCAATACGAGTACCCAAGTTAGCGACGAAGGTTCGCAACATAGACATCTCCTGCTCCAAAGCGGTCATGCGAGTGCTCCGGCATGGCTGTGATGGTCCTGCCTTGTCCCCTCTCGTAGGAGCTATGATCTCAGCATCCTCAACATCATCATCAGACTCATCAGAAGAGTCATCACTGTTTGGCACCGGCACTCTTCCCTCGAGTCCAATTTTCTTCGCCCAGAAAGGAGCCTTTAGAGGTAATTTCCCATTAACTCGAAGGTTCTCAGAGACATTAGCCAGGCGCCACAGTCGAGTGACTAGCAAAGGGATGTAGTGGCACTTGATTAGCTCGGGAAATCTAATGAACATTTCGTCATGGAGGACTCGGGCGACATCAAACCGTTGGTGATTCACAAAGCAGTAGATCATAGCGGCCCGTAGCCCATTCACATATGTGGAATTGTTGGATGGTAGAAGATGAGTGTTGATGATAGTGAGCCAACACTTTACCTCCCAAGTAAGATACTATGAGTGTAGAGTCATCAGTTGTGCTACCCATTTGGGCATTCTACCAAGTATACAGATTACCTTCTAAATTATGTCCTAGTCAACCCTCGAGCGATGAGACATGATGTAATAATTGTTACCCATGAATATTGGGAGGCGATACGCTCTGCGGATGACCTCAATAGAAGCATTAACCCGGGTGTTGCGCATACTCACAACCCCATTCTGGATTTCTGGCTGGTTTGCATAAAACACTCTTACTAGCTGAATATTGGCCTCCTCCGGAACCTCAAAGAAGATGTCCAGCTGTCACCTCCTTACCTCATTAAACATGTTTGGTCACTCCTTCACCAATGTCGTCCGATCGATATGGAACCCACGGAGCAACTTCTTTCCAGTTTTCTGATTGTACCTTGTCTCCGCTGATTGATATATGAACCGAGTGCTATCGAACTGAGTTGCACTAGCTTGGCCCCTAGCTCTTGAGAAGCCTCCTGGACCACTAGAAGAGAACCCGGTGTTTCGCCTCTTACGAGATGAATTCATAGTACCTGTCAAAACAGAGAAACGCTTATTAGGACGGGCCCAAAATATGTGACTATGGGTGGTTACTCAGACTTCATCACAACCATGTCACAACATTTTTATATCTCCATTGAGGCAATTTCCCAAAAACATTGTGGCCAATGCAATTATCTTCATATACATGGCCCATGGGAATCAAGAAAACTTCCCTGATTCAAATATCCACTACACCCACACACCCCACACTTGCTACAAACAATCACCCACCAACAACACCCTTTCAACATTCAATACACAGCCCCACACCAACATATGCCAACAAAAATGAAATTACACTAAAAAAGAAGAAGAAAAAGCTAAACAATAATCCTTTCACTAATACTACATTATAACAAAATTGAACTAGCATACAATAAAATACATAGAAAAAAAAAGAAGGGGGTTGGAATTCATACCTTAGGGGAAGAATGGGAGTGGACTTGTGAGGGAAGAAGGAGAAGAGTATGGATGGGAAAGTTAGGGTTTAGAGAGAGAGGAAGATTGGGGATTTTTGTTTAAGGGCGGGTGTTTATAGGTGAAGGGGCATTTTGATTGGTTTAAAATTAAAAGGAGAAGAAAAGAAAAATGAATAAAAATGGAAAACAATTTTAAAAAAATACAAACCTGGTAACCCCCGCGGTCGGTCGCGGTCCACCGCGGCTGCGCAGGGATTTAACATGTTGAGACAGTGTGCACCGTACTGCGATCGTGGTGAACTATAGAAACCTCCAGTGATTTTCGAGGTCCTAGCCCTAGTCGCGGGGAATTTGTGTCTGAGGTAGTATGTCCCGCGATCCTGGCCGCGGTCGCTGGCCTGGAAACATCTCTTTCTTTTTTTTCACACAAGAAGCTACATACTACAATTTACAACACATTCGTGGGTTGCCTCCCACGTAGCACCTGATTTAACGTCGCGGCACGATGCAAGTATTGGATCATCACTGCTCATTCGCGTACTGGGGTTCTTTCAAATTGATCACCATTGTATCCCCTTTTTCTTCAGCTATTCCAAGGTAATGTTTCAACCTTTGCCCATGTAATGAGAACTTGTTTGTACCTTCTTCTGGTTCAATCTCAACAACTCCACTTACGAACTTTTGCACCACTCTAAATGGCCTTGATCATCGGGACTTTAACTTACCCGGAAACAATCTCAACCTTGAATTATACAGTAATACCTAGTCACTGGGTTTGAAATCTCTGTCCACAATGTGTTTGTCATGCAACTTCTTCATTCTTTCCTTGTAGAGCCACATACTTTCAAAGTCTTGATATATTAATTCTTCCAGCTCATGTAACTCTGTCAGTCGATTTTGTCCTGCTACACCAGGATCCATGTTCAATTGCTTTAGTGCCCACAAAGCTTGATGTTCTAGCTCCACAGGCAGGTGACAGGCCTTCCCAAATACCAACTTGTATGGTCACATACCTATTGGTGTTTTGAATGCAGTCCTATAGGTGCAGAGTGCATCGTCAAGCTTCATTGCCCAATCAGTGCGTGTGGCATTCATATTCTTGGTTAGTACACTTTTTATCTCTCTATTGGACACTTCTACTTGCCCATTGGTTTATGGATGGTAAGGGGTAGCTACCTTGTGGCGTACATCATATTTGGCAAGCAATTTCTCGAAGGCTCTACTACAGAAGTGAGTGCCTCCGTCACTGATGATCGCTCTAGGTGTCTCGAATTGAGTGAATATGTTCTTTTTCAGAAATCCTTCCACCACTCTTGCATCGTTAGTTGGCAACGCTACAACCGCTACCCATTTAGACATATAATTCACAGTAACAAGTATGTACTTATTGCCAAATGGGCTGACAAAGGGACCCATGAAGTCAATCCCCCAAACATCAAACACCTCTAGCTCTTGAATCGGGTTCATGGGCATCTCATGGCGACGGGAAATGTTCCCGGTCTGCTGACAATCATTGTAGCCCTTTACCCAGAGGTGTGCATCTCTAAACAGAGTTGGCCAAAAGAATCCAGCCTCTAGCACTTTCACGGCTGTCCTGACCCCTCCAAAATGTCCTCTGTATGCTGATGCGTGACAAGCCTGCAAAATCGATGATTATTCTATCTCAGGGACACACTTCCGGATAATATTATCAACACATAATTTAAACAAATAGGGCTCATCCCAATAATACATGTGGCAATCATGATAAAACTTTTTCTTTTGGAAAGATGAAAGGTCATATGGTACTATACCGCATTCCACGTAGTTTGTAAATTCTGCATACCATGGCGCATCCTCAAGTCTATCTGCGAGTAGCTGCTCGTTTGGAAAGGTTTCTAGAATCTCTTTGACCTCGACTGATTTTTTAGCTCCTTCAAGTCGTGATAGATGATCAATGACTTTATTTTCTATGTCTTTACAGTCACGAATTTCAAGGTCAAATTCTTGCAACAGCAGCACCCAACAAATCAGGCGTGGCTTAGACTCCTTCTTCTCCATCAGGTACCTGACAGCCGGTGTATACTATTACCTTAGAGCCAATCAAATATGATCAGAATTTGTCAAAAGCAAATACCACCGCCAAAATCACCTTCTCCGTCACAGTGTACTTGAGTTGTGCACCTCTTAGCGTTCTACTTCGGTAATAAATTGGGTGCATTAGCTTATCCTTTCGCTGCCCCAAGACTGCTCCTATAGCATAGTCTCTTGCGTCACACATGAGCTCAAATAGTTGCTCCCAATTGGGTGCAACAATGATCGGTGCAGTCACAACCTCTTTTTTAGTTCCTCAAAGGCCAACCTGCAATTAGTAGAAAACATAAAGGGCTGATCCTTTTCAAGGAGTTTGCACAATGGGTTAGCC
This sequence comes from Nicotiana glauca, assembly GCA_026770625.1. Classification (NCBI taxonomy): domain Eukaryota; kingdom Viridiplantae; phylum Streptophyta; class Magnoliopsida; order Solanales; family Solanaceae; genus Nicotiana; species Nicotiana glauca. The sequence goes on along the minus strand of MU694283.1, from coordinate 70,551 downwards.
GTTTTGGAAAAATCTTTTATGAATTGCCGGTAGAATCTGGCGTGTCCTAGGAAACTTCTCACCACTTTTACTGAAGTAGGCGGTGGTAGCTTTGCAATTACATTAACCTTAGCATGGTCGACTTCAATTCATTTATTCTTGTACCATAAAATGGCACTTCTCCCAGTTTAGCACTAAATTTGTCTTCACACATCTTTTAAGCACTCTTCTTAAGTTGTGAAGATAGTCTTCAAATCAATCTTCCACCATGGAGAAATCATCCATAAAGACCTCCATAGTGTCCTCCACCATGTCTGTGAAGATGGCTAACATGCACCACTGAAATGTCGCTGTAGCATTACAACGCCCAAAAGGCATTCTCCGAAAGGCAAAGATGCCATATGGGTAGGTGAAGGATGTTTCTCTCTATCTTTGGGGCTATTGATATTTGATTATACCCCGAATATCCATCCAAGAAATAGAAGTGTGATCTCCCGGCCAGCCAGTGCAACATTTGTTCAATGAAAGGCAATGGAAAGTGGTCATTTCGGGTGGCTGTGTTCAATTTTTGATAATCCTTGCAAATCCGCCACCTTATGACTGTACGAGTTGAGATCAACTCATTGTTCTCATTTTGCACAACAGTCATTCCCCCCTTTTTCGGCACACATTGGACAGGGCTGGCCTAATTGCTATCGGAGATGGGGAAGATGATTCCCGCATCTAACCATTTGGTCACTTCCTTCTTTACAACCTCTTTCATGTTTGGGTTCAACATTTGTTGATGTTCTCTGGAAGGTTTGTGCCCCTCTTCCATGAGAATCTTATACATACAGAAGGCTGGGCTGATACCCTTTATGTCTGCCATGGTACAGCCAATGGCAGTCTTGTTTTCTTGTAATACCTGTAAAAGTTGTTCTACTTGCACGTCTTGCAAATCGGATGATATAATAACATAAAAGGTTGAATCAGGGCCTAAGAACACATACCTGAGGTTATTTTGGAGTGGCTTTAGCTCCAGTTTGGGTGGTTCCTCTATTGATAGCTTTGCTGGAGGTATAGCCCTTTTATCTAACTCAAGGGACTCGAATGGAGGTTCCCTTGTCCCGAATGCTTGGCCTTCAAGTGTCATGACCCATTCAGCTAACCATTCACCATCCATCTCTTCTAAATTTTTCAGACATGCCTCTAACGGATCGTTAATAGTCAGGGTTGCGTCGTCTTCTTACAGGATCACATCTACTACATCCATTAAAGAGCAATTAGCATATTCGCTGGGTCTCATCATAGATTGCTGAACAATTAATATGACTTCTTCATCAATTAGTCTTATTTTTAATTCCCCAGTCTCACAATCGATCAGCGCTCTGCCAGTTGCCAAAAATGGTCTTCCTAGAATAGGGGGTATCTCCTTGTCTACCTGACAATCCAGAATAACAAAGTCTGCATAGAACACGAACTTCCCCACTTGCACCAACATATTATTAAGAATACCAGTTGGCCTTTTATCTGTGCAGTCAGCCAGCTATAGCAGCATCAAAGTCGGTCTAGCTCTACCAATGCCCAATTTAGTGTACACACCCAGCGGCATCAGATTTATGCTGGCCCCCAAATCACATAATGCTTTTGCAAAGGCATAGCTCCTAATTGTGCATGGAATAGTGAAGCTACATGGATCAGACATCTTTTGAGCCATTGGTCTTGCCACTATTGCGTTGCAGGTCAGTGTCAGAGTCACAGTTGAAAGATCCTGAAAATCAAACTTTCGTGATATTAGATCCTTCATCATCTTGGCATAATGGGGCATCTCCCTCAAGGCATCCATCAAAGGAATATTCAACTGAATTTGACATAGCATCTCCATGAATTTCTTATATTGAACTTCCTTCTTTTATTTAACCAGTCTTTGAGGGAAGGGTGCAGATATCACCCTTTGTGCACTGCTTGTTGGCTTCACTCTGTTGGAGTTTTATAGCACAAGTGGTGCCCCCTACTCTGTAGCTTGCTGATTCACTTTCTCCTTGCCTTTCGCATCATGACTTTGTTGAACCACAACTTCAGTTGGCTCTGTTGTTTCATCTACCTCTAGCGGAACTGGAGTGGCTAGTGTATTCTCCTTGCTAGTTTGTATAATTTCCTGCTCTCTATCTAAGTCTCTCCCATTTCGGAGAGTCACTGCCATCACCTGATTTGGGTTTTGCCCCTTGGGGTTTATGTTTATGTCTACAGGCAAATTTCCCTGAGGGCGGTTTTTTAGACCACGGACTGTTGTCCCAACTGCGTTTCAATATTCTTTATGGCTGAATCATGCACTAACAACTTTTCCTGCACTTTATTATTTTTCCCAATGAGTTATTGAAGCATACCCCTGATTTCCATCATGTTGATATCCTACTGAGGAGGTGGTTGATATGTTAATTGTTGCCGATTTTGCTATGGATAGCCCTGTGGTTTCTGATATGGTACTGGCACCATTTGGTTTTGAGGGTGCATACCCCCAAGCTGTTGCATGTTAGGCATGTACTGCTGATTTTGCGACGGTCTCCATTGCTATGCTCCCTGTCTCTGCCCCCCACAGTTGTTGACATAAATCATATCTTCTCGTGCCCCTTGATTTTCACCTTCGCCGCTCCATGAACACACATAAGAATGATTAATGCAAGGTGTACATAGTCCTCCATTTGTTGTATCAACAATATGCACCTATTTTGTACCCATCTCATCAATATTCTTCGTCAATATGCTTACCTGGGTCATGAGTGTGGCCATGTTCTCTACATGCGAATTATTTGGATCAAGAGGAACTGAATGAACTATGGGTGCCAGTGTTGTACCTCTAGTCATCCACCCGAATTTTGTGACATCTTATCAAGTAGGAATTTACACTCAGTCAATGTTTTACTCAGGAATGCACCTCCAGCTAAAGCATCCAGATTTGCTTTAAATTGTGAGCTAGACCCATGTAGAATCATTGGCCGAGCATCTTGTCTGGAATGGCATGGTGAGGACACTTCAATAGCATCCCTTTAAATCTTTCCCAAGTTTCTTGTAAGGACTCAGTTGGATACTGCTTATACTGTAATATTTCATCAATCTGTCTTGCAGTCTTGTTAGGCGGATAGAACTTGTTCAGGAACTGCTTGACTTACTCCTCCCAACTTACAATGGAGTTGATAGGGAGCGATTTAGTCAAGTTTGATCTACCCCAGTTACATAGAATGGAAACAGTAACAACTTAATAGCGTCTGGGTCACATTTGGCTGCCTTTGGGTCATACAAATTGACAGAAAATTTTTCAAGTATTGTTGCGGGTCTTCAATGTGTGAACCAGAGAACAATCCTTTATTTTGCAGTAGATACAGCATATTGTTGGTTATCTAAAAAGTCTCCACTTGGATTTCGGGCACAGCTATGGTAGTGGCCAGGTTATCAGTTGTGGGTTGTGCTCTGTCATAAAGTGCAGTTTCAGGCACAAGAGGTGCCACTACTCTTACGTTAGGGTTTGATGGCGGATTCCCAATGTTTCCAATGACGTTGTCTGCGTCACCCATGTCAAATTCGAGCTGATGTGATTATTTTGATTGTTGGAGTCTCTTTTTGGCACGGTTCAATGCACTGAATTTTTTCTCGGGTTCTGAGAGTCCTTCTACCAGTTCTCTATTCCTCGGAGAGCTTCTAGGCATACATCTGATATCCATAATAGTTCAAACGTTAGAATTTTAATAAAAAGATTGAGTATAGAGAAAACTAATTAATTAAGAATTTTTGTGCTTCTTTCAATTGTAACTAATAACACCGTAAATTTCTCGGCAATGGCGCCAAAATTTGATAATGCCAAACTATGCCTTATAAAAAGACACACAGGCGTAACAAATATAGTTTGAGTAATTCTGTCCAGAGTCGAATCATAGAGAATTAACCTATCAATTACTTTTGTCGGACTTACTAAATTCACAAAATCAATTTCCCCAAACTTTGTGATTCACAATTGATGATATATCTAACAACTAAACTGAAAATAAATAACAGCTGAAAGTTAACTAAGCTTGCTTGTATATAATTTGAATAAGGTATAAGGTAATGGTTTCCCCCATTGTTGATTTCCTTGGTTGAATATGTTTTATAACTGAGACTTAGTTGTCTCCATCAATCATGAATGCTCAAGCTATCATAAATCTTTCTAAAGAAATTATAATAATTTACTAGATGCACTTTCTCAAGCTACGCTATCTAGATTTTCATTACAATTCACTTTGATTGCACCCGAGGTATCGTTATCTCTAATCCAACCTCTAAACCCTCGGTTATGACTCTCGTCTGTACTCCGGGAGTGATGTTATTTGAACACTTACCTAAATATGCACTCTCTCTAAAGCAGGTACATACTAAATAGGCACGTATAATTGAGGGCCCTTCCAATTAACCACAATCAAAATGTAGATGAACAAATCGAGTTTAATAACCGATTCAAAACTATATTAATATAACAACCAAGATCCTTAACGGGTTTCACCAAAACCTTAGATCAAAGTATTTAGCTACTCATAACAATATAAGAGAAAACTACTAAATTATTCATAATGGAAGAAATGCAAGAAAATAGAAGAGATAAAGAACTATGATGTTTTTGGGTGATCTCTCACACTTGTTCCTCTTCGAAGAGTAATCTCAAAACAAGCCTTCCTCTCACTTGGGTGAGTTTTTACATTTTATAAGGGGTTTACAAAAGTTTCACCAAATTGACACTTTTGCCCCAAAATTTCCAGGTCTGTGAACAGTTCACCGCATCTGCGGCGTGGACCACGGTCGATCGTAGTGAACACTGCTTGAGCCTTTCTTTTGTGCTTTGTCTCCGTGATCGCGGTGCATTTTTTGTCCAGACATTTTCTTTTGGTCCTTTGTGTTTGGGTTCTTTCTTGAGTGGGTGTTTTCTTCATATTATTGCCTCCAACACTTCATATTGCTTCCTCATATATAATATTCCCTGCGAAACCAAATAACTTTATTTAAAGCATTTTGTTGGCAATTTACCTTATAAAACAACAACAAAGCATGAGCAATTAAGGTGTAAATATCAACTATATAGCCTACTATCACTTGGCACCATGGGATTCGGGTTTTTGAGAAGGAAATTCACGGAGCCTTACAACCTCCTCCACTTAAGATCAGTCGTCCTCGAATAAGGATCAAGGCTCACTACTTAGCAGTCTCTATGCAATCTTCTGCCTCTTCACAACCTAAAACATATTAATAGAGTCCAAATTTGGCTTACTCTCTAAAATTCCGAAACTTTTGCCAGAGTCTCCTTTGTATTTAGGCCAATATACCTGTCGTAGAGCCCTAGAAACACATCCTAACAGCAGGTACATATTCCATAGGCATAACATAACTCGTACAATACTAACCATGGCCGCATTGGCAACATATATATATATATATATATATATATATATATATATATATATATATATATATATATATATAAAAACCGAAACAGGACAGTTTTACATTGATCAAATCAAAAGATAATAGTTCATACGAGCTAAATGCATAAAAGCTATTACATGACTATTCAAACAAATGTGGGTAGTTCTTTTTCATTTCATCCTCGTCTTACCAAAGTCTTCCCCAACTTGCTGGTTCTGCCATAACACTTTCACAGATGCAATTTCCTTATTTCTCAATTTTTGAACTTAACTATCAAGAATGGCAACTGGAACATCTTCATACGATAGCTCTTCATTAACCTCAATGGTTTTAACTGGCACAATAGTGGATGAAACTTCCACTACCTTTCTCAACACAGACACATGAAATACCAGATGTACCAATGACATCTTGGATGTCAGCTCGAGCTTGTATGCCACTTGACCAATCCTCTGAATGATTATGTATGGTCCGACATACCTCAGACTTTATTTTCCCTTCTTTCCAAACCGCATGATACCCTTCCTAGGGGAAACCTTCAAAAATACCCAATCATCTTCTTTGAACACTAAATCTCTGTGACGAACATCCAAGTAAGAATTTTGGTAAATCTAAGCAGTTTTCAACATCTCTTTAATAATCTTTACTTTCTCGATGGCCTAATAGACGAGGTTCGGTCGTATCAATTTCACTTCTCCAACCTCGAACCACCCAATAGGAGACTTATATCTCTTACCGTACAATGCATCGAATAGTGCCATCTGGATACTAGCACGGAAGTTGTTGTTGCATGCAAATTCTATGAGTGGCAAATTGTCATCCCAGCTACCCTTAAAATCAAGAGTACAAGAACACAACATGTCCTTAAGTGTCTGAATAGTCTGCTCTGCTTGCCCATTGGTTTGAGGATGAAAAGTTGTGCTAAGATTTACCTGTGCACCCAAACCTCGCTAAAATTTCTTCCAAAAGTTGGCTGTGAATTGATCCCCTCAATCTGAGATGACTGAGACTGGTGTTCCATGAAACATGACTATTTCTTTTATATACAACCGAGCATACTATTCCGCCGTGTTGGTGGATTTAACTGGCAGGAAGTGCACTGATTTCGTGAGTCGATCCATGATCACCCAAATTTAGTCGAACTTGCACCGTATGTGCGGAAACCGTACCACAAAATATATGTTAATTATCTCCCATTTCCATATTGGAATTTCTATATTTTTAGCCAATCCATCGAGCCTTTGATGTTCGGCCTTCACTTGCTGACAATTCGGACATTTTGCCATAAATTCCACCATATCCTTCTTCATATTGTTCCACCAATAAATTTCCTTAAGATCATGATACATTTTCATAGAACTTGGATGCACGGAATAGCTGGAAGTGTGAGCTTTTACCATGATCCTTTCCCGAAGACCGTCAATATCATGAACACACAGACGATCTTGGTACCCTAGGGTACCATCATTCATGCGAGAGGAAAAAGTTATGGTCTTGTGTTTATGAATCCCCTCCTTTAGTTGCGCTAACAACGAATCGTTGAATTGCTTCTCTTTCACCTCCGCCACAAGCGATGATTCAACCCTACTCCGCACAATTACCCCTCCTTTATTAGAGTCTGCAAGGTGAACTCCCAAACTAGCCAACTAGTAAACCTCCCTAGATAATTGCCTCTGATATGCCTCCAATGAGACAAATCCCATAGATATTTGACTAAGAGCATCTGCCATAACATTAGCCTTTCCCGGGCGATAGAGAATATCGATGTCATAGTCATTGAGTAACTCTAGCCACCTTATTTGTCTCAAATTCAACTCATTTTGCTTGAAAATATATTGAAGGATCTTGTGATCCGTAAATACATCCACGTGGACCCCATACAAATAACGTCGCCTAATCTTTAGCGCAAACAGCACATGCCGCCAGCTCTAAGTCATTGGTTCGATAGTTCTTTTCATGATTATTGAGTTGCCTAGAGCATAGGCTATAACCTTGTCGTGTTGCATTAACACACACCCAAGCCCGATCCTTGAAGCATCAAAATACACCACAAATCCCTCTGTACCCTCTAGCGGGGCTAATACCGGAGCTATTAATCTTGATTTCAATTCATGGAAACTCTTTTCGCAAAGCATCAGACCATTAGAATTTAACTTGTTTCTGCGTCAATTTAGTTAATTGAGAGGCAAGAGTAGAAAACTCCTCCACAAAATCTCCTGTAGTGCCCAACCAAACCTAAGAAAATGTGAATCTCAGTTGGAGTGGTAGGTCTAGGCCGATTCTTCACTACTGCAATCTTTTAAGTATCAACCATAATTCCTTCCCTGGAAATGGCATGACCCAAGAACGCGACAAATTCAAGACAAAAATTTACATTTTGAAAATTTTGCATATAATTGGTGTTGTTGAAGAGTCTACAAAACTGTCCTGAGATGGTCACCATGGTCGTTCCGACTTCGGGAATACGCAAGAATATCGTCAATGAACATATCACAAATGAGTCTAGAAAAAGGCTTGAAGACTCGATTCATAAGATCCATGAAACATGCCGAGGCATTTGTTAGCCCAAAAGACATCACCAAAAATCCAAAGTGCCAATACCGAGTTTGAAAGCTATTTTCGGAATATCCTGCTCCCTTATCTTCAATTGATGATACCTGAATCGTAAGTCAATCTTTGAGAAACACGTAGCACCTTGCAATTTATCAAACAAGTCATCTATGCTTGGTATAGGGAACTTATTTTTAATGTAACTTTGTTGAGTTGCTGGTAGTCAATACACATCAGCCGAGACCCATCTTTCTTCCTTACAAACAAGACCGGTACGTGACACACTCGGCCGGATGAAACCCTTTTCTAGCTCTTCCTTCAATTATTCCCTTAGCTTATTTAGTTCTATCGGTGCCATTATGTAGGGTGGAATTGATATAGGCTGCATGCATGTCATCATATTGATACACCCCTTCCTGATCATCTTCATGGCCTTAAGGTAGGAAATAAACCGACCTTTAGGCACTGCATTATCTCCATCTTATTCAATAACGGGCTCATTTGAAAATTCAAGCCTCAAAGTTCTAGTCCGACAATGAAGTTTGACAAAGTAGGAATAAAGCTAATCCATTCCCAATATTACATCAAATTCGACCATCCCTAACTCATTAAGATCAGACGTGGTATCCCTAACTTGAGCAGTTCTGATAGAATCACCAATCATAGTAGACACTAGGAATGGCTCATAAAGTTGATCGGGTTCTATCCCGAATCCCATAGCAACAAAAGGGGTAACATAGGACAAGGTGGAACCAGGATCAATAAGTCCATATATATCATGAGATTGGACAGTCAGAATACCTATAAAAACATCTGGAGAAGCCTCTGTAGTCTAGAGACCACTCATGGCATAGAACCGGCTGGATCCTCCTAAACTCTGCGCACCACCCCTAGCTGCACCATGCCCTGCGGGTGCTAGGGTACCTCGAGCTGGAGAGAGGGCTGAAGATGTAGCAGCTAGACCGAATAACTGAGCTGCGCCCCTACCCACTCCCTAGCAGGATACACGACAATGCCTCTGAATATAACCCTTCATCCCACCTCCATAACATATATGTAACTCCAAATAGCAAGTCCCTGAGTGTATCTTCCTGCACCTGGGGGACGGGGACCTTTTTTAATGCTAGAACCTCTCTCCTGACTAACGCCACTGATGGGATCCCATGTTGCCCTAACCGGGCCTAAAATGACTGCACTGGTACTGGCTGGGACCTAATAGTGGTGCAATAGCTGAAGCTCGTGCAACAGATTGGGACGGCCTTGATGATCCTCCCCTGAAAGTTGATCTTCCCCCACCTAGTGACTTTCCCATATTGCCCGTAGACCGAGCCTTGCTGTTACCCTCTCTCTCTCTATCATGTTATTCAATTTACCATTCTCTGCGGCTTGAGCAAAGCTACTATCTTCCCATAAATCATGTTAGAATTCAATGCAGCCGTAGAAGCCTCATTAATAGTCAAAAGGATTAAGGCCCTGAACAAACCAGCGCACCCTGGCCTCCATTGTGGCCAACATATGAATGGCATACTTGGACAAGCGAGAAAACTCCATGTAGTACTCCGACGCACTTATGTTACCTTGCTTCAAATTTTAATACTCTACTGCACGGGCTGCCCTTGTCTCAGCAGGCAGGAAATGATCTATAAAGGCATCAGCAAACTTGCTCTACCTCGCCAGAGGGTTCCCCTCCTCACGGGAATATTCCCACAACTCAAACCATGAATAGGCCACCCCTTTCAGATGGTAGGAAGTCAACTCTACTCCCTCTATCTCAGTTGCACACATGACCCTGAGGGTCTCGTGCATTTCATCAATAAAATCCTGAGGGTCTTTTTCTAGATTGGCACCCGTAAACACTAGAGGGTCTAACTGAAGAAGTATGTTCGCCCTAGAACTAGTATAATCCCCTTGTTGGCTGGATGAACTAGGCGCAAGATTTGACCTCAATGCCTGAGAGGCCATTAGCTGGGTCAACATCTGGATAGCTCTCCTAAGATCCCCATCAGAAATACTAGAGCTGGAAGAAGGGGATAGAAGCAGAACAGAAGTATCAATGGGAGGGATAGTGGTACCCTCTACAGGTGTAGGAACTGAGGTAGTCTGCTCTGGAATAGAAGAATCAGGCAGAGGGATAGCAGGGCGACTACCCTCACCCACAGTCTCCAGCAGTGAATCATCAACCACTTCAGAAGTGGAATTAGCATTGGCTTCCTGGCCAATTCTCGCTTTTTTCTTAGGATCCATTTACTGAAAGATCGAAGGGAACAGTTTCACCGCACGATCCAGAATATGAAAGAAGGGTGTTATTCCTTAATACCCAAGTAGCCTCCAACTTATAGATGTGCTCGACTACACACGGATAAGAAATACTCTACTAGACACGGCTCCAAGACATCCAAGGACATGTTAAAAAATTAGGCTCTGATACCAAGTTTGTCACACCCCAACCTCGGGAGGCGCGACCGATGCTAAATCGAGTGAACCCAACTGAGCAAGCCTCATCAAACATTTCCTATCTAGCTCAATATGAATAATGAAACCATATTTTCATTTATTTAAACAAGGAAAGATGGTACATTCAACATTATTAGTTCATTTTATATTACAACTTCAAACCGTAGCTGAGTTTCCAAGATTTTCTACCAATACACTTTAGAGAAGCAAGAGTTAGAACTAAAACATAGTTCATAGACCACTCAAACACCCGTACATAACCAACACGTGTGTCTACGGAGCCTCTAGGGATGTAAAAGACGAGTAAGACAATGCTGATGACAAGGCCCCAACTATACCTCAAAAGTGGAAGTCCATGACAACAAAAATGTGCAATATAACCCTTTGAAGTAGAAAGGGGCTCACCGGGACTTTTAGAAGAAGGTACTCCGCTACGCACAATCGACACTATCCACAATGGAGGCACCTACATTCATTTAAAAATATAGTGCCCCCGGCAAAAGGGATGATAGTACCATGGAATAGTACTAACTAAACACTGTCTAGTTATAAAGAACTTTCATACAAAGATAAGTAAATAACAAGTACAACTCAAAAGCTTTAAATGATCACAACATTATCAATATAAAAGAAATATATAATTTTCATATCATTCCCAAATCCTTTAATTTGGGGCATTTTAAACTCTTCAACATTGTTCACATTACCACCGATATCTTGAGCGGAGTCTAATCTTGACCTGATTGTCTAGGTCACCTTATATGAGACATTCACTTTAACCACAAAAACATTACTACCATGAGCGTAGCATGGCGTCCGATCTCGACCGGATCTGGTAGGCCGCCATACCAAGGCGTTTCTCTTTTCTATAAATCATCTCATTTTAGTCTTTGTTTCCCATAAATCATTTCATAGGCACTTGGGGACGCAGATGTCGCATCTTTATTTGGCACTAGGCCACGTCTCACATCATTGCCAATTTCAATGTTAGATTTGTGATTTGGGGAAATAAGAGCAAATAAGAGTGTAGGCGTAGGTGATATTTCACATACATGGCACAATAATGCAACTTCAATTTCAATCTAAGTTCTAAGCATTTCAATATGGGATTCATATTCCTTGCAACTTTTCAAGTTATCAAGAATAACACATTGATCATATTGAGACACGGTTCCACACTTATAAGGTTGCAAAACCAATTCAAGTGAAATAGCAACCTACACAACAATTCAATTTTAATCTTACCGTATTCACACAAACACCGATGAAGCTCAATTTCTAAAAGATAGGATTTTAGCCATACATACCTCAACCTAGCTTTCCTTAATCCTATAATGTTCTGGAATGTTTGTACTTCAATCTATTTAAGTTACATGGCACAATTGAACCCATAATTAGGAAAAGATCATAATCTAAGCCCTCGTGAGAATTTTATCGAGCATTTGGTGTTCATTAAGGCCTTATAGTTTTTTTAGGCAAAATTATGCTAGCCCATTCCCCATGCCTCTTATTTGTAAATTCTCCATATCTTCTAAGAACATATGCATTCAAGAAAATCCCCCTTATCCCCATGAATTACCATACTAATGATCCCTTATAGCTATGTGTAAAGATAAGAGCTGAGGTGATGAAGTCTTACCTCTTGGGATGAAGGTTTAGGTCCCGCACTTGATTATCTTTAACGTTTTAGCAAGGATTTGTGGAGCAATTTTGATATAAGAAACTTCCCCTCTCATAGACCCCCCTCTCTCACTCCAAAATCATCAGCAAATAGGCTCAAAATGGGTTATTACACATGATATAACATAAAGGGGTGGGGTTTAAAATTTAAAAAACTGGATCCCCGACTTAGATCTGCGATCGCATATGCGATCCCAAAGTTGACATGTGTCCCGCAGAATGGACCGCAAAAATGCTCCCAAAAACCTAAACAATTTTCTTGGGTATGCGACAGAAATGTGGTCCGCATACTTGTTCTGCGATCGCATAATGCACCGCATAAATGCCCTTCACAAAATTCCAAGGGGATTCTGCGATAACTATGTGGCCCGTATATCGACTATGTGATTGCATCATTTGCCGCATAGTTGACCTCAAATTAACAAACGCAATGAATGACTCTACGTTTATTATGCGACCCGCATTTCTATTATGCGATCCGCATACCTATTATGCGACGGCATAATGGACCGCAAAAAGGCACTTTTCTAGGAAACATTATTTCTTAACTTTTTAATGCACTGATCAGTCTAAAGGGTTCGAACCACGGTGAGCTTGCAAGCCCCAAAGAATTTTTATGAATTTATAACACATGCTCCTAACTTGACACGACGTGATTCAGGTTTTTGAGTAGGAAATTCACGGAGCTTTACAATTATGCACTTCCACTTACTCTTAGAATACTAGGTCCTTCTCCTCTAATATGTTTACTGCCTTGAGAACCTTGAAATCTTTCTGAACTCTGGCATATCAGGACTGTCACTTCCACACTGCACCTAATTCAGTTATTATTTAAGAAAGGTCTACGTGTGAGCACGACCCGGGATCCTTAAGGTCCTTAGGGAACTCTAACACACCTAGACGTGAAATTGGCTATGGATCTTTGGGCATTTGAGACTACCAGAGGCTTGGAAATCACTCTGGGTGAATTTTAGTCTGCCTATAGATTAAGGTATATTTATATTTATGTAATTTATTCAGTTCTTGGTCTGGAAAAATTATTTGTAAACAAATATTGAGGAGATTAGTGGAAAAGGAAGGGTAGTTATATATTGTGGGTAAAGTTAGGTAGATATCATGCCTATAGGGTCCATGTTGATTCGATTGTGTTTGTTAGATAACATGTTTATAGGATCTGCTTTTGTTTAAATAAGTTCTGTTTTCTTTACTTTCAGACAATTAGAAGCCACACATATAGGATCTGAATCAGCTTTTAATAATTTGATACCATGCCTATATGAGTTAAAATCAGCTCTAATAGAAATCATGCCTATAGGGATTTCATTTTGGTCAAATAAATTCTTCTTGCTTCACCTTATGTTCAATTAGAAATCATGCCTATATGATCTAAAACCAATTTAGTTAGATCTAAAATCAATTTAATTCATGTTGGTAGATTCTGAATATGTTTGACTATCTGATCTATTCATCTTTAATAATTATTCAAAACTGCCTTTTACTATACTAGGAAGCATTCCAATGGAATCCAAAGTGCCCGTATAAAATTATTTTTTGTTTTACTGCATTCCTAATAAGTAATAGACATCGTGCTCATAGGATATCACTATTATACGCCTAGGCAAGCCTATATAACGATTAAAAATCTTACAATTGTAAATAATTATGCTCTGTTATTTGTTACTGCTTACATTAAACAGGTTTAAAAGAGTTAGAAGGCAAGTAGGATTCAGTTCTTTGACACTTTGGTCCTAATTCAATAGTGTATACTCTTTGGTCACCTAGATATCATGTTCTAAGGTTTTTCTCTTAAATACCTAAAACTGTTATTTGTGACGTGCACTTACTTGTTCTGTTTGTGGAGGTAAAAATGTGAGCCTTTACTTATTCTCTCATTAAATGGAGTCCTAATTGTTTTGGTCGATGCCTAGACTTTTCTTCTTTAAATACCTTAGGATGATCTAGAACTACCTAAATTAGAGGTCCTAAATACCTCCAGGGCCACAAGGAATGGACGGGTAGTGCACGGATCGGATATCTTTCAAGGTTGATAGAACCCTTTAGATTATGACCAAGGGGATGGGATTGGATAGTAAGGATATGATGACTACGCGCTAATTTCACGTGTATCCCCTCATTGAGGAGTGATTACTGGGCATTGTATAAGTATGATCCTATAGGATAACAAACCTAGGACCTTTCTTCCCCAACTCCTGTTGTTTAAAAATGAATTTACTTTTCTGTACATATGTGCAAATTATTAAAACCTTTTTCCTTGTTTTCATTACTTGCATCATACATGTATTTCGAATGTGAAAACATGTCTTTACTTGCAAGTACGTGTTAAAACTATTTATTTGTTAAAATGACTAATTCATAAGTTTATGTTCGGTCGGAACCCACCGGGAGGGGTGCCTAAGACCATCCCCTCAAGGTTATTTCAGTCCTTACCCTAATCTATGGTAATATAAACTAGTCCATGAGTTAATTTCTAAAGGTCCCTAACGCGCCATAATCCTTTAGGTTGCGACTCTTCAAATGCCCAATCCCAAAAGGAAACGTGTTGTTCCCAATGAATGTCAAAACATGTACTTCCCTACAAAGGGAAAAAGCGGCCGTTACAATAGGTTTCAGCATCGTTTGTAGAATTTTAAAATTTCAAAGTTTGTTAGACTTGAATCTATATGCGATTCGTGTTTTAATGTTGTTTGAGGTGGTTTGAGGATTGGACTAAGTTCGTATGATGTTTCATGGTGTGTTATTGTGTTTGGTTGAGGTCGGGGGTCACGGGTTGATTTCGGATGATTAACGGATCAATTTTTGAAGTTGAAGAGTTGCTGGCGAATTTCCACTACTGGTGCAATATCGCACCCGCGGAGCGGGCACCGCAGGTGCGAGCGTGCATAAGCTGGAAGGGCGGCTGCAGAAGCGGGAAAGGAAGATATGAGCAGAGCTTGTGCAGATTCTTTCGCTCTTGAGAGGCTGCAGATGCGGCGAAGGGGCCGAAGAAGCGGATGCAGTTAGGATTAGTGACTTCCGCAGAAGCGGAGTTTTCACTGCAAAAGCGGGACCGCGTATGTGGATTTTTGGACCGCGTGTGTTGTTTTACTGGGCATAACATGTAAATGCTAGGGTTCGTGATTTTGACTTCTTTTTAACATTTTGAAGTCGAAATTTGGCATTATTTTAGAGAGATTTTGAAGGGATTCTTGAGGTAAGTCGCTTGTGGTTACATTTCTACAATAATTATGTTTCCCCAGTCATTTCTCCACCTTGTTGGTATGCTTTTGAGGTGTAATTTGGGGCTTTGAGGCTAGGGATTTGGAGATTTGAGTGGCGATTTGGTGTCGGATTTTGATCAAATTATTATGAACAGACAAGTGATTGAATGGGCTTTCGGATTTTGTGAATTTTGTTGGAATTGAGACGTGGGCACGGGGGCCGGCTTGAAGCCGATTTCAGATTTTAATTCATAATTTTGTATTTTTCTGGTGGAATTGATTCATTTAGCCCATATTGATTATATTGTGCTGCTTGTGGTTAGATTAGAGATATTTGGAGGACGATTTGCGAGGAAAAGGCGTACTGGAGTAGGGTTTTGGCTTTGATTTAGGTAAGCAAAGGTTCTAAACCTGGTTAGGGGGTATGAAACCCCGGATATGTGATTGTTTTGAAGGTGACGCAAATGCTAGTTACGGGAGTATGGGCGTACACGGTTGGAATTGTGATTTGATCCATTCTGTGAAACTGTAATGTTGAATAACTTGTTGTTACCTATATGTTCTCCATGTGTTTTAGAAATTTTACTATAAATCATGGTAGAAATCATGTTTTGGATATGTATTGGTACTGTAGGGATCCGCAGAGACCGTGTTACCTGTTGAATTACTTGCTAAAAGCTACTTGTATTTAGGCGCCGTCTTATTTGCATAAAAGTCCTGATACATAATGGCACTCCGAATAATGGTAAAAACAGTGCCTTAGGATTCTATGTTTTGTTCACTTCACGCCAAGATAAATGGTATGGTAATAATATTCAGAAGATGTTACCTAACTCACATAATATGAAATTCAAACAAGCCACTTGCGGCAAAAACAATTCTAGTTCCCATGGGAGGCTTTCGTCACTTATATATATATAAAGTGTGAGGGAAAATAAAGATAGTAATTTATACTGATAACGTAGTAAGTATTTAATTTCAAAGTAACACAAGAGATAAGGGATTTAAAGAGGAAGATAGAGCTTTCTTATTTGATCAAATCTGTCCAAAACTGTACAATATGATTTTCAACACCTTTATTTACGCGGCTATAATGTTAAACACTAAAAGGTGTTATGACTTATGAGCATGACTCTAACCATTGAAATTATGAAGGGATAAGAGATGTAAATAGGAAGATAGAGACCTACTTTTACCTCTTTTTTTTTTTATTATGTTTGTTTACTATAAATGCTGGACTATTATGTTTAGTATTGCTTTTCTGTATATAATTATTTTTTAATAGTTCTTTTGTATACATTTTAAATTCTTCTAGATCATTAAAATTATATTTTAATGGTTTTTGTGTTATTATACTGTTTTCGTTTATTAATTCTATTTTTACTTTTGTTTTGTGTTTTTCCCATCCTTGAAGGGGATTTTCATTGTATAGTGATTCTAACTTATCCTGGATTATTTTCATTTTGTCGGGTTCCTTTTGAAACATGATTTAATTTTTTGACATTAATGGCTCTTTGTTGCTTAAAGCGTCGGAATTCAGCGTTGTTTATTATTATTTTGAAAGGCGTTTATAACCATTAGAATTTGGTTGCATGTCTTTTTCCTTCGCGCAACATCAACAGATTTATAATCAGAAAGCATACACTATAAATAAAGAAACATAAAGAAGAATTTACTGGTCGCATATAAACAATTCTATTTAGCAGATAACAACTTGTAATTTGAAGAATTGTGATGCTTTATTTAGGAATTAAAGTACTAAACGTCGGTGATAACGCTTAGTTACTGCATTAAATCTTCTAACTAATTTGACTTCTTTCTATCCTAATTGCCATGTGATTTGGTGTTAGCTATAATTCTGGAGAAAACGCGTATAGTTATATTTTAGTATACGGTGAAATCGGAGGATCCAATTCCTCGTCATCGAGGCACCTTAGAAGATCATGTCGAAGCCTCGAGGCTACAAGGCTATGGTCAAGTTTCCTCCCTCAAGGTTCGTCGACGTTCGACCTTGGAAAAATCTAGATTATGGCTATGGTAGAAATGGGGAGTTCCCAAGGTACATGGCTAGGACTGACAGAGCCTAGTACCTAACCGTGAATGAGGGTTTCATATCTAGCTGTCCCATCACCATATCTTTGTAATTAATGCATATTGTACTATGTTGGCACTACAACATTTAAGGCATCCAGCCACCCTGAAAGGTGTGGCCTAAGATGTCAAGAAGTGTAGTATTTAATCAAAGGCAACACTTTACACTTTTAGGCTACACTTTTACAGGGGTGGCCTAAAGAACCGTAACCTTTGACCTATGGCCACGCTTATTACGTGTCGCCTTAGAAGCAACACTTCAAAAGTGTGGCCAATGCGGTAAAAAAGCTACGCTTATATTTTCTCTTGTAGCCACACTTTTATGACTTAAAGCTACATGTTTAAAGTGTGGTCTTTGGTTCCTTATAGACCACACTTTTAAAGCGTGGCTTCTAAAGCAACAATCATTAATCATAGTGCCAAATTGACTGTCCTATGGCCACATTTTCTAAATGTGGCAATTTTGTGTATGCATTAAAATTATTTTTAAAAAATTTATATTTGCCACAATTTTATGGTTAATAAATTTTAATTACCTACAATAAATTATGTGTTCACATTTGTTTCAAGCATATAAATTTTAATCTCAAGCATTAAGTAACTGAATAAAAATAGGTCAAATGCATGTACTTGAAACAGACCTGAACAAATAAATATAATTTGTGTAGTATTAACCATACTAATAAAGCACTACTTCATGTTCGCCGACGATAAATGCTACAAAACAAAATTTGTTCATATTACTATCAATAATAATAAACATCACAATTCTTCAAAAAGTCTTCCCCATTCACTTTAATAGATCAAATTGATTTGTAGCCACCACTTCCAATTGCATTACTTGTATTTTCCTACACATTCAAAATAAAATTAAAAATTAGGAAAAACCTACATATAATATGCAGAGAACTTTGCCTAGATAACTCACAAAGTCAATACGAAAGCGTATGCATAATAGTAGTATGTAGATCTGAAAAAGACAAGAATCATTGAATATGTTCATAAGCTTGTATAAACAGAGTCTCAAACCCAATCAAGAAACTAATAAGGTGTCTATAAAACTGAGAAAAAGAATCAAATTGCTTACAGCATACACATGAAATAGTCAAAGCTGTCAGTTTATACCACAACAAACCATTCACCAAAACTAATTGAAATGCATTGAGAAAATTTAACTTACTCCTCTTTGCTTTTAGCTTTGGAGAATGTGGAGCACCATGTAATAGTAAGACGATTGAGAGTAACAATTTATCTCTGTGCCAGGTAATTATGACTTTGTATGAGAATTCAAGTTAACCACAATTTAGTGTAGCTTAACTGATTATAGTAAGTTATTTGTAATATTGGGGTTTAAGCGTAAAACAAAAATTTAACCATCAAGTCCACCTAAAAAGAAATCGTGAATAACTATTCCATAATTAGTAAACTTGTTATCTGTGTTAACAAGTTGAATTACACTACTAATAGCGTAAAGACATTATATTTTTATATTAACAGTGTATATAAGTTTAGTCTACCAAGTACTAGGGGATAAAGAAAACAAGAAAAGGAAACAATCAGATAAAGGACAAGAAAAGAGAGAATTTTTCCCGGCACAAGTTAAAAGTATAAATTGCTCAAGATTAGCAAACTTTAGAGGGGAAATTATCAGACAATGCCACCAACTTTCTGGTTCTCGATCTGATTTTTGTTCCCCCGAAACTAATGCTCTGGTCAAAAGCAGAGCTGCTCTACAATTTAAAATGCAGATGTACAAATATTCTAAACCTTTAGAAACAATTGATATCATTTAATTTTATACATTTTAGCTATCAAAGAAATAATGGATTCACTTGGTATTATTGGAGAAGGCTTCCTCTTGTTCAAAATTTAAAAGTTCATCCAACTCTTAGAAAAATTTCCTGTTATCATGTGGGCTTACTTGATATCCTAGGACATTTAAAAATCACTTACAAAAAATAAATTCTATTCCTGAAACATATTTTCCGACCGTTCATTCATAACTCATGTCATGTAACACAACCATCAAAAGCAAATATTTTACCTTCTAAAAGAAGCAAATAATTTAGAAAAGCATGGTGTTGTAACTTGTAAGTTAACCTGAGGTATTTTTCAATAGTATGAAATATAAATACCTTTTCAAGAAGCAAAAAATTTCGCATTTCTTCTCCCATCATTTCCTTCATTTCTTCCTTCAGAGAAAATATTTCATTTGCAGGCTTTTGTTTAAGCTTGTTGATTTCCTTATCTTTTTTCAGAGAGTTTATCGTAACCGATCTACCATAGCATCTAATCCAACCAGGCTGCTCCTTTCCAAACACAACCCTAAATGCATCATCTGGTGTTTCTCCGGAACTTTGATGATTTTGAAGTTCAGACTGTCAAAAAAAAAATATTACTGAACATCACTTACAAGTCAAGATAGAATAAACACTAAAATAAGTTTCAACAACTCAGGTTAGATTAATGTTCTTTATGTGAAAATCCCTTCAATCGAACAAAAGAAACACACAACAAAAACAAAGAACATAAGAAAATAATGACCATAGAAGGTTTGTAGAGGAAAAGGGCTATGAGCTTGTTGTATTCCTTCAGTGATCTAGCAACAACTACAGTTTTATATAGGAAAAGCTTCAACAAGCTTATAACCCTATTCCTCTGCAAGGCATATAGGTCCAATATACTAGCATATAATTCTCATTCCATGAAGGAAATATTCAATGTTCATTGACTTGATCTACAGGTATATGATCTTGTTTCCTTTTCCAATGTTGTGGTGGATACATTCTCATAGGCATGTAATGTTTAAGAAATATGATAACAGATGACTCTAGTTATAAACTGTAAAGACTTTCATTTCAGTGCAATACCTTTTCAAATAAGGTAATATTATTTCATCAATTAGGATACAGAGGAACGTATTTATGTCCTCTCATAACGCGCATGTAAACAGATAAGTTAGGCTAAAAGACAAAAAATTATGAAGTTAGGCCCCCTTATAAGCACAATACTTGTACAACAAAGAGATATGAATCTTGAAATTGTGGTGTAAGCAAAAATTTTGGACAAAATATGCAGAAAGAGGACAAAATATTCAATAAATTAATGGTCATTCTTTTGCTTATTCGTGCCATACTTTATCAATATATAAGGGACCCCTACCTTATTTCAACATTATATATCTTCTGCTTATTTTACCAACTTTTCATTCTTTAGATGTAAGTCTTAAACCAACCATGTCTAAGTGAAACAAAAGAAAGAAAGAAAGGTATTGTTGAATAGGAAATCACAAATTTAGATTATCAGATATGCTACCAAATGCTTGGTTCTACAAGCTAAGAGACATGAGCATATCCAAACCCCATAAAACCTCTGCCTGCGAAGAAAAACCCTTCTTCTACTATGCAAAAAACACAACTTTCACAACCAAGATCATCCTTTTATTATGCTACAGAGTCAATTAGAGTTGGCCATTCTACTGCAATCTCAAAACTTTGAACTTTGATGAACCAAGAAGATCATCTAAGAGAAGAAGCAAAAGGATGAGCATTTAATAAATGTACCGGTTTGGAAAAATATAAGCTAAGACTGTAAGGAAAAAGTAGATGAATTTCATCTATCTTTTCCAGTTCCAATTGCCTCAAGCCATGAAACCACTTGATCAATCGAGGGCCTCTGATGCGGATCACGGTCTATACATTTACAAGCTATACTTAGCACCTCCAAAGTGGTTGGACAACTGAAATTAAATCAAAATAACCACCTAATTCAAAATTAATTTCAAAATATTTTGAAATCACAAACTCAAGTAACGCCCTACTTGTGAAACATTTCAGTATAATTAGGTTGAATACAAATATTAGTAAACGTATACATTGCAAAAACCGATTAAAGCTTTGACACCCAAAATCAAACAAAAAAATAACTTATTTTTCAACTCAAGAATATAAAACAAGGATATAACTATAAATTTTGATAGCCAAAAATTAAACAAAAAAATTACTTATCTAAGTCCAATAATCTGAAATTGAAAAAGATTAAAAATTTTGAGTACTAAATAAAGCCTATACAAAGATAGGTAATACTGCAAAAAAAATAAAAATCACTTCCATCGGCCCCAAAAAAATTCAATAAGAAGCTAGATAAATTGAAACTTTAAGTATAAGAAGGAACATCAATCAAAGACACCAAAAATTAAATAGAAAAGATTACCCATTTTCAACCCAAGAATCTGAAATTTGTAAAAAAATTAAAACTTATACCCAAAAATTAAACAAAACAAAATTACTTCTTTTCAGCCTAAAAATCTGAAATTAGAAAAAATTTAAAAACATTGATTATAAAATGAAGACTATACAACATACCCGGGTATATACATAATAGAAGATTAATTTTTCATCAAAAATCGAAAAAAAAACTGAAAACCTTTGAGTAAAAGAAATACTAACTGATAGAGAAAGGATGGAAATTTGCTATAGTGAGATCAATATGGAAGGAGCAGCAACACAGTCCAGCGGCGGCAAAACAAAAAAGAAACAAAGTTAGGGTAAGGAGAAAAGAATGGGAAACGTTCTGGGAGGAGCTTATAATTTAATTTTTTTGCCTTTTGAATATTGGGTGGGGAAGAGGGAATATTTTCATTAACTGTGTATATTTGGGGGAAAATTTTAAGTGAAATATTTTTATAGAAAATTTGTAGGTTACGCTTACAAAGTGTTACATTTGGTATTAGAATATAACAACTCTTCAACAATGTTGCATTATATTTAATAAGCGTTGCCAAATATTTTGTAAATTGGCAACACTTAAGAAGTATTGTCTTTATATTATTAGAGCACACTTTTTAAGTGTGACCTTAAATGTGGTCAAAGACTCTAGTCAAAGACCACGCTTTATAAGCGCATCTACACTATTTTTGGCAACACTTTTCGAGTATTTTCTATAATTAGTGTGTCTATAGACCAAAAATGTTGTAGTGTGGGATTCCCCTCCTATATAAAGGGAGTCCATGTCATTTTGTAAACTCTGTTGCTTCAGTGGCTCCACACGAAACATACAAGAACATTCTCTCTGTTCTCTAATATATTCTCTTAATATTGTTGCTCTAATTTATTATCGCCATTATCGTTTTTTATTTATCGCTTATTATTGGCATAGCCTTCGTTAATTATATTATAAATGTTAGGCATTCCCCGATCATCATCGATAGATTCGACCTCGAGGACCCAATTGTTAGCTTATCGGTTTGATTATCACTCTGTATTTAACTCTTATTTGGTTTCTAAGTCTCACGTATAACATCAACTGCTAAAAACTAGCATAAAAATAGATCACGTATTTTAAGAGTCTCAACAACAAATTTAAGTGTTATTACCATTTTTACGGTAAACAGTTTGGTGCCCATTATTGGGCTAAAAATAATAGTGATTATTTTCTTGCTG
Organism: Nicotiana glauca; assembly: GCA_026770625.1. Lineage (NCBI taxonomy): Eukaryota > Viridiplantae > Streptophyta > Magnoliopsida > Solanales > Solanaceae > Nicotiana > Nicotiana glauca. Next base: position 47,711 of record MU694283.1, on the reverse strand, counting down.
ATTTTATTACACAATGCAAGTTATCCTTCACACTTTTTCTTGTCAAAGATCTTCAATTTCAGGTCGAAATGTCTAGCTCAGTAAATAGGTGTATTGACCCGACCGGTCGTTTTGAGAAATTAAGCTCCGTTCGGCGGCATAAGGCCTGGAACAACTTTGGAATATGAGTATCGACTTGCGTGCATGGTGAAATTCGGCTTTCGGATGGTTTAGAGTCAAATTTAGAGAAGAAACCTTGTTTTGGAAGTTAGAACGGTGAAAAGTTGACCGGAATTGTACTTTTGGGTAAACAACCCCGAAATAGGCCGTGGTTGATCTCAACAGCTTCGTATGCTGAATTTGGACTTAGGTGCTCGCCGGGATTCGGATTTGGAGGTCCGTAGAGTAATAGAGGCATTTCGGCGAAAGTTGAAGTTGGAAAACGAAGAAGTTTGACCCACAGTTGACTTTTGAGATATCGGGGTCGGAATGCGATTCCGAGATTGGAACAGCTCCGTTATGTCATTTTGGAATTGGTTGCAAAATTTTGCATCATTCCGAGTTGAATTGATAGGTTTCGTCATGGGTTTCTATATTTGAAGATTTAGAAGTTAATAAAGTTGATTTTTGGTTTCATTCATCGTTTCGTTGTTGTGTTATATGATTTGGAACTTCGAGCGAGTCCGTGTTGGGTTATATGACTTGTGTGTGTGATTGGTTAAGGTTCTTGGGGCTTCGGGTGTGTTTTGGATGCTCAACGAGCAAATTTCGGAGTTTGAAAGAAAATTTGAAGCAGGTCTTCTAGTGTTTCCTCTTCTACGACTTGGGAACCGCAGAAGCAGCTTGGTCACCGTAGGAGCAAAAACAGGCCAAGGCAGCTGGGTCCGCATAAGCGGTTGAAATTTCGCCGAAGCGGATTCGCTTCCGCGAGTGTAAGATCGCAGAACCAGAATTTAGAATTTGAAGTGAGGAGTCGCAGAAGTGGAAAGCACTGTTCTGAAAAGGGAAAATCCGAGGGTTTATTTCAAAAGTTAGAGAAATCAAAATTTAGCTCGGGAGAAGGCGATTTTGGGTGGATTTTGTAGAGGAGATCACTAGGTAATGTTTCCTTAACCTAATTTAGTTGTTTTCTATCAATATCTAATTAAATCCACCTTTAGAATTCGAAATCAAGGTCAAAATTATTAACTATTGGATTTTGAGGGGGCATTTGACCTCCGATTTGGGAGATTTTTAGATGGTTAGACTCGTGAGAATACGAGGTTTCTGAAAATACAAAAATTATTCGATTCCGAGAAGTTGGCTGGAGGGGCATTTTTGTCATCATACCTATTTTCGCGCCCTAGCTTTAATTTTAATAGTGGGATTAGTTGTTTGCAATATTATTTACAATGTCTAATTGGATTGAATAGATTTGAGCCATTTAGAGTCGGATACTCGTGGCAAAGGCGCGGTTTCTAGTGATATTGAGCCGGTTCGAACTAAGTATCTTGCCTAACCTTATGTGGGGGACTTCCCCTTAGGAATTGAGTCTTCCTTGCTAATTTTATTCCATGTACGCGAGGTGACGAGTGCGTGCTTGGATTTATTTGTTGAAAATTGCCCCTTTTAGGCTCTTAGTTCGTTATAAACACCGAACATGAGGTTGTTCTTGATATGATTGAGTTCCATGTTGTTAGTTTCACCTCTACATGATTTACTTGGAATTTATTTTCCTTTCGCTTATAGTTGTTGGCTAATTGGTTTTACTTGTTTAACTGTGGACATTTACCCCTCTATAGTCATACTCTCATTTTTAACTGCTGTCATTATTTGGAAAGCATCATTTCTATCTCTCATGTAAATAATTGTCCTTAATTAGAAAGATGTAGATGTCCACGTTTAGTTGATATTTTCCTTAATTGTAATTATTTGATTCATGTTAACTTCCTTGTTGTTGAACTGAGTATTATGAAATCATTGTTTCGTTTTATTTCTCCCTTGTTGAGTTGTTCTTATTGCGCTTAGTATTTCCCTGTTACGGTTATTCCTTGTGAGTTAGTTGTACCATCTTTTGGTGAATGGAATTCTGGAGTTGATTATCTTGCTTTGTCCTCTATGAATTGTCATTGTTGTGTTGTACTTGAGACTGTGATGCACGAGGTTTCTGCCGTGCGGTTGTTGATATTGTGATGCACGAGGTTTTTGCCGTGCGGTTGTCTGCTACTGTGATGCACGAGGTTTCTGCCGTGCGGCTATTGATATTGTGATGCACGAGGTCTTTACTGTGCGGTTGTTACTATTGTGATGCATGAGGTTTCTGTCGTGCGGTTGTTGTTGAAGGGTTGCACGAGATCTTTGTCGTACCATTGTTGTTATTGATGTTTTGCACATGCAGCGTAATAAGGCGGGATATGTTATATTCTTATATGTGGGTTGCGCATGTGGCAGAATAAGGTGGGATATTGTTATGCACGTGTGACGAAATAAGGCGGTGCCTATCATATTTATTGCACACGTGGCGAAATAAAGGGGGATACGTTGGGAATTGATTGTATAGAGTTGTGACAGCCTGTTGAGGCATTCGTATTTATTTTCTATTGTGATTGTGGGTTGCTTACCCATATGAACATTACCGCTTGGTAGTTGTGAGGGAACATCGTACGTGCAGTCCGTCCTCCTTTTCATGTTTGGTAGTTGTTAGAATTTTGTTAGAAACATTTGCACAAGTATACACGTAGCTGAACACTCCTATTAGAGGTGAATTCCTCCTGATTTTTCTAAGGGTGGAGGTACGCCCACATTTATCCATTATATTTGTGAGAGTGGCCCTAGTTAGCCAGTTAGTTGTCGGTATGACCATGAGATTGATAGGGCACAGGATGCTAATTGTTAGATTTCAAATGTTGGGTCTTTGCGAGTTGTTGTTTGTCCGAGACTTGGAGAAATTGTGGAAAGAGTAGGATAAGACCTTCTGTGAACATCATTGTATGATATGAGTTATTGACTTGTGTTTTTCCCTTGCTGTGTTGTGACCTTAGGATTTGGATTGTGATTCTGCCGTCGTTTTGTATCATCGTTTATTATATTCTTGTTGTTAATTGTTGTATTTCCCTTATTGTGAATTGTAGCATTTCTGGTCGTTCATGCAGTGTTTACATATTCATATGTCGTTACTATTACTCCTATGATTATACTGTTTATCGACCGGCAGGTGCCTTGACTATTCCTCGTCACTACTCTATCGAGGTTAGTCTTGATACTTACTGGGCACCGTCGTGGTGTGCTTATACTACTCTTCTGTACATTTTTGTTGTGCAGATATAGGTACTCCCGTTCAGTTTTGTCAGCCTTGGAAGGAGGCGTATCGGTAGAGACTTCAAGGTATATCTGCTACGTCTGCAGACCAAGGAATCCCTTTCCAGCTTTACTGTAATAAGTATAGTTCTTCCAGTATTTTCTCCTTTGTATAGATATTCTTGAGTTAGAGCCTCTTATGTATCCCTTAGCTTGTGATTTGTGTGAGTTTTCGGGTTTTGGGTAGTTTGTTAGCTTTGAGAATTGTTGTGGTATGTGTCTAGCGGCACCTTAAACCCTGTTTATTTTACCATTTCAGTTTTATTTATTTTCTTCCGTAAATTTTGGTTTATCTTCCTTATTGTTAGGCTTACCTAGTCATAGCGACTAGGTGCCATCACGACATGTTCATGGAGGGTGAAATGGGGTCGGTATAAGTTGGTATCAGAGCTTTAGGTTCGTAGGATTCACAGATCACAAGCCGGTTTATTAGAGTCTCGTGGATCGGTGCAGAGACGTTTGTACTTATCTGCGAGAGGCTGTGTATCCGTCAGGAAAATTAAACTTCACCTGATTTCCTTGTTGTGCGAGAATTTTGACATCCACAATCCTAAACCTCTGTCTTCTACTCTCTCACAGATGGTGAGGGCATGTACTACTCGAGGTGATCTGGCACCCGCGCCCCCTGCTACAGCCATCGGAGGTCAGGGCCGGGGTAGACTTCGAGGACACGCACGTGGTGCAGCGACAGCACCTGCGCGAGCTGCCGCCGAGGCACCACCAGTATATCCAGCCGGAGTCGAAGCACCTGACACGCCCACTGCTACTACTACCCCAGCCATTCAGGAGACTTTGGCACAGTACATCATTATATACACCACTTTGGCTCAGACAGGATTGCGTCCCTTGCTGCAGCCACATCCCATGCCGGGGGAGGAGCACAGACTCCCGCCGCCCGTACTCCTGAGCAGCGAGCGCATGTTGACCAGGTCCCAGAGATTACTCCTGCGTTGCCTGCGGCACCAGTTCAGCCCAAGGGCATGACACCGGCTTTCGAGCAGGAGTAGATGAGACTAGAGAGGTTCAAAAAGTATGGTCCTCTGGTGATTGGTGGATTAGCATCAGATGATGCCTTGGGGTTTCTTGATGAGTGTTACCGTATTCTCCGTACTATGGGTATCTCTGGATCGAGCGAGGTTTCCTTCACTACTTTTCAGTTTTGAGGAGCCGCCTATGATTGGTGGCGCACCTATGAGTTGGACAGTTCAGACGAGGCAACTTCACTGACTTGGACTCAGTTTTCAGATATGTTTCTGAGAGAGTTTGTTCCTCAGAGCCTTAGGGATGCATGGCGCGCGGAGTTTGAGTATTTGCGCTAGGGTGCTATGTCCGTCTCGGAGTATGCTATCCGTTACACTAGTTTGGCTAGACATGCTTCAGCCTTGGTTTCTACTATTCGCGAGAAGGTTCACCGGTTCATTGAGGGGCTTATTCCTAGCATCAGGTCCAACATGGCCGGTGAGTTGGAGATGGATATTCCATATCAGCAGGTGGTGAACATTGCTAGGAGGATAGAGGGTATACATGCTAGAGAGAGAGGGGGCATGCAGGGTTATTAGAGAGAGAGCAGACGAGATCAGGAGAGAGAGTTTGAGGAGGCGAGGGGTCCTCGTAGCCCAAGGAGATATATAGGTCCTTATTTTGGAGGCAGGGTGCGTCATGGTAGAGGTTTTGTGGGTCAGCCAGTTCGGTTCGCGCTTCAGACTCAGCATGGTGACTCAGGTGTTCATGGGTCTCGGAGCACCCGCACCGCACAGTTCCCACCGCCTCATCAGTAGAGAGGGTGCTTTAAGTGTGGAGATACTAGCCATATGGTGAGAGATTGTCCCAGACTTCGGACCGGTGTGTCCCAGCAAGGTATTCACGCAAGTAGAAGGCGCCCAAGAGGGGGAGTCCCGGCTCGTTGATATGTTCCATATGGTAGGCTCGAGGCCGGTGCGCCAGCTGAATGACATTCAGGTACGTATTCGATTTATTATTGACGGGCACTATTTGTAGTCCATCACAACTCTGCTCATCGGGGTGAGTTCCCTTATTTGTTGCTCCATTTATGAGTGTGTTTCATGATTTGTACTCTATTTGCGTAATTATTCTGTTGGGAGGTTCTATGAGCGATAACCGTGTCTAGCGTCTGTTTCTAGCTGTTGTCGAGGATTATAAAGTAGTAGTAAATTCATGTTGTCTGTTTCGGTAGGTTTGATGTGATCACTAAGTATTCTTGGCTACGAGCTGTGATTTCTATGCTCCACCGGTGTAGGAGCCCACTTATGTTGTAATTTGTAGACGGGATTGATCTAGTGAGAGTCTCTAGATGAGTTAGTGTATGCCCTACTTGTGATTCAGTGTTGAGGGTGGTACCCTCGTGATTTTAGGTGATTGATATGCTGAGACCGGGCTGTGTACTGTAGTAAGAGGTTATATCAGTATAAGATCATTGTGAGTCTTTATGTGCTTTCATTCCTTCTTGTTAGATGTTTCGTCGATTTGTGTTCTAGAAAGACCTATGCTAGTTGATTTTTTGTTAGTTCCCTTATGTGTTTCATTCTCGTATTCAGTCATTTTAGTTTTATGCTTCTTGAGTTTTAGCTTGTGGGATGTATACCCGTTGGTGTTGGCTGAGACTTGGTTGTTCGGGTGTTTTGTTATGCGAATTTTGTGGTTATTATATCATTTCCAGTGTTGTGGAGGTTTGAAAAGAGTTCCTGTTGGATATGAGGCTTATGGCTGGTATAGATTTGATCTCAGGCAAGTATTGCCATCAGAAATATTATTGTGGGCCTATATGTGAGGTGTCATATTGTGTGGTTGTACCCTGTATGTGTTGGCTTGTATTGAAATGGCTGGTTGCGACTAATATCGAACATGAATTTAGGATCGGGTCTTTTGGAAACAGATGGAAGGTGAGAATTATGGCTTTAAGGTCTACTGGTATTGCTAGGAAGGTTAAATTTCAGTTGAGATGGTGGCGTCAGTCTTAAGTGGAGTGGGGTGGCGTGGGATCACCCGCAGGTGTATGTTGGAAGTGCTCACTCAGTAACTTGAGGACTTCGAAGCGAATCTTAGCACGTTCGAGAAAGAACGTTGGTTTTAAAAGGGGGAGGATGTAACGACCCGACCGGTCATTTTGAGAAATTAAGCTCTGTTCGGAGGCATAAGATCTGGAACAACTTCGGAATATGAGTATCGACTTGCGTGCATGGTGGAATTCGGCTTTCGCATGGTTTAGCGTCAAATTTAGAGAAGAATCCTTGTTTTGGAAGTTAGAACAGCGAAAAGATGACCGGTATTGGACTTTTGGGTAAATGACCCCGGAATGGGCCGTGGATGATCTCAACAGCTTCGTATGGTGATTTTGGACTTAGGTGCGCGTTCGGATTCGGATTTGGAGGTCCGTAGAGTAATAGAAAGTTGAAGTTGGAAAACGAAGAAGTTTGACCCACAGTTGACTTTTGAGATATCGGGATCGGAATGCAATTCCGAGAGTTGGTACAGCTCCGTTATGTTATTTTGCACTTGTCTGCAAAATTTGGCGTCATTCTGAGTTGAATAGATAAGTTTCGGCATGGGTTTCGATATTTGAAGATTTAGAAGTTCATAAACTTGATTTTTGGTTTATTCGTCGTTTTGATGTTATGTTATATGATTTGGAACTTCGAGTGAGTCCGTGTTAGGTTATATGACTTGTGTGTGTGATTGATTGAGGTCCTGGGGGCCTCGAGTGTGTTCCGGATGCTCAACGGGCAAATTTCGAAGTTTGAAAGAAATTTGCAGCAGGCCTTCTGGTGTTTCCGCTTTTGCGGCTTGGGAACCGCGGAAGCGGAGCCGCAAAAGCGGCTTGGTCACCGCAGGAGTGAAAAGAAGGCAAGGCAGCCGGTCCGCAGAAGCGGTGGAAATTCCACTGAAGTGGAATCACTTCCGCGAGTGTAAGACCGCAGAAGCAAAATTTAGAATTTGAAGTGAGGAGTTGCAGAAGCGGCTCGTGGTCCGCGCTTGCAGGACCGCAGAAGCGATCCCTTGTCCGCAGAAGCGGAAAGCACCGTTCTAAAAAGGGGAAATCCGAAGGTTTATTTCAAGAGTTAGAGAAATCAAAATTTAGCTCGGGAGAAGGCGATTTTGGGTGGATTTTGCAGAGGAGATCTTTGGGTAATGTTTCCTTAACCTCATTTAGTTATTTTCTATCAATATCTAGTTAAATCCACCATTATAATTCGAATTCAAGGTCAAAATTGTGGAAAATTGGATGAAACTTCTTAGACTTAACTATTTGGTTTTGAGGGGGCATTTCACCTCCGATTTGGGAGATTTTTACATGGTTAGACTCGTGAGAACATGAGTTTTCTAAAAATTTGAAAATTATTCGATTCCGAGATGTTGGCTAGAGGGGCATTTTGGTCATTTTACCTTTTTCGCGCCACATCTTTAATTTTAATAGTGGATTTAGTTGTTTGCAATATTATTTGCGATGTGTACTTGAATTGAATAGATTTGAGCCATTTGGAGTCGGATACTCGTGGCAAAGGCGCGATTTCTAGTGATATAGAGCCGGTTCGAGGTAAGTATCTTGCCTAACCTTGTGTAAGGGACTTCCCCTTATAAATTTAGTCTTCCTTGCTAATTGTATTCCTTGTACGCGAGGTGACGAGTGCATGCTTGGATTTATTTGTGGAAAATTGCCCCTTTTAGGCTCTTAGTTCGTTATAATCACCGAACATGAAGTTGTTCTTGATACGATTGAGTTCCATGTTATTAGTTTCACCTCTACATGATTTACTTGGAATTTATTTCCCTTTTGGTTATAGTTGTTGCCTAATTGGTTTTACTTGTTTAACTGTGGACATTTACCCCTCTATAGTCATACTATTATTTTTAACTACTGTCTTTATTTGGAAAGCATCATTTCTATCTCTCATGTCAATAATTGGCCTTAATTGGAAAGAAGCTAGATATCCACGTTTAGTTGATATTTTCCTTAATTTTAATTATTTGATTCATGTTAACTTCCTTGTTGTTGAACTGAGTATTATAAAATAATTATTTCGTTTTATTTCTCCCTTGTTGAGCTATTCTTATTGCGCTTAGTATTTCCCTGTTACGGTTATTCCTTGTGAGTTAGTTGTACTGACTTTTGGTGAATGGAATTTCTGGAGTTGATTCTCTTGTTTTGTCCTCTATGTATTGTCATTTTTGTGTTGTACTTGAGACTATGATGCATGAGGTTTCTGTCGTGCGGTTGTTGATAAGGTCTTTGCAGTGCGGTTGTTGCTACTGTGATACACGAGGTTTCTGTCGTGCGGCTGTTGATATTGGGATACACGAGGTCATTGCCGTGCGGTTGTTGCTACTGTGATACACGAGATTTGTGTCGTGCGGCTGTTGATATTGGGATGCACGAGGTCATTGCCGTGCGGTTGTTGCTACTGTGATGCACAAGGTTTCTGCTGTGCGGTTGTTGTTGAAAGGTTGCACGAGGTCTTTACTGTGCCATTATTGTTATTGACGTTTTGCAAATACGGCGTAATAAGGCAGGATATGTTATATGCTTATATGTGGGTTGCGCATGTGGGAGAATAAGGTGGGACATTTTTATGCACTTGTGGCGAAATAAGGCGGTGCCTATCATATTATTTATTGCACACGTGGCGAAATAAGGGGGGCTACGTCGGGAATTGATTGTATAGAGTTGTTACGGCCTGTTGAGGCATTCCTATTTGGTTTCTATTGTGATTGTGGGTTGGTTACCTGTATGAACTTTACCGATGGGGAGTTTTGAGGGAACATCGTACGTGCAGTCCGTCCTCCTTTTCATGTTTTCTAGTTGTTAGAATTTTGTTAGAAATATTTGCACAAGCATACACGTAGCTGAACACTCCTATTAGAGGTGAATTCTTCCTGATTTTTCTAAGGGTGGAGGTACGCCCTCGTTTATCCATTATGTTTGTGAGAATGGCCCTAGTTAGCCAGTTAGTTGTCGGTATAACCATGAGATTGTCGCATACTTGATTCCTAAGAAAACAAAATCACAAAATGCGATCACAATGTTGGATTTGCAATCTTAAATTGGACGCAATCAGCATGTTAATAAATTGGGTATACTGTCTCAGTATGCGGTGACTTTGTGGTCCATATATCAATTATGCGATCACAAAGTCGCCTCATTTTGTCATCTTCCTCAGCCAGCTAAATATAGACCGCAAAATTCATCGCTCCCAATGATTGAACTTAAGCCTCAATAATGGCGGACCTAATTTCTACTACCCAACACCCCAAAACACCTACTTAACCAAAATCACATTATGAACAGACATCTAACTACAAAACACAGACAAAATGAAAAAGGAAACATGAAACAAAAATAGGTGAAACAAAAACAAATGCAAAAATAAAACTTGCAAGGATGAAATTGGGATAAGGAAAACGTAGCAGTAACGGATTAATGAGCACACATAGAAGATGATTTCACAGATGTTGCCTTGTGTTATTGGTTCACGATCCCCTTTGCCTTTTCTCGTTTCCCCCTTTATTATTTTTTTTGTTTTGGTTCGAATAAAAATAATCTTTTGTTTTGAACGTGTGAAAGCTGAATGGATGCAATGGACTCACATACTAGAATTGCGACAGGTAAGTCACCACTTAACACACTATATGATCGCATAAGATTTATGCGGTGGATTCAATTGAGTTGCTTCAGGGCCAAAAATGTGGTGCACTATGTGATCAAATAGTAGAAATGCTGGCCCGCAAAGTGCACCACCTTGTCGCATTTTTATCACCAATTTTAGCCAAACACATTGTCTGGGTTTGCAATCAAAATGCGGTCCGCATAGTAAAAATGCGACTGCATATGTTTAGCAAACTTCCTAAGGTGATTTTCTTCCCTTTCTTATGCAATCTTACCCCGTTTTATGATCTTTTGAATCCCCTGCAATCTGACACAAACTTTAAATTTATCAATTAAATCTATCTAACAAAAATAAAAATTTAAAGGCTAAAAGGGTGCACGACGAAGTTGGCATTCCTTACGATTCACTCATTGGTGGGGCATGGACCATCTTTTAGAGACAACTGCTCCATCAAATGTTTTTCTCCATCTGTGCCCAAGTAGTGCTTGACTCGATGACCGTTCACTTTGAAGGTTCGGAGCCCATCCTTCGATTCTAATTCCACAGCTCCAAAAGGACAGACATTAACCATCTTGAACGGACTGTACCATTTTGATTCGAGCTTGCCTGGAAACAATTTTAGCCTTGAGTTAAAGAGAAAAACCAAGTCACCCTACTTGAACTCCCTTTTCAAGATCTTTTTGTTGTCGACGAACTTCATCATTTCTTTATACACAGCTGCATTTTCATATGTATAGAAACAAAATTCCTCAATTTCATTGAGTTGTGATAACCTCAAATTTGCAGTTTCAGCCCATTCTAAGTTCAACCTCTGTAAAGCCCACATGGCTTTGTGTTCTAGTCCTACGGGTAGATGACAAGCTTTTACGAAGACTAAACGATAAGTAGAAGTGCCAATAGTAGTTTTGTATGCCGCGCGGTATGTCCAAAATGCGTCATCTAGCATCCTTGACTAATCTGTCCTATTTTACATTGACGGTCTTTGCTAGAATGCTCTTTAATATCTGATTGGAAACTTCAACTTGGTAACTCAATTGGCATGATAAGGTGTGTCCACCTTATGGTTGATGCTATATTTCTCAAGTAGCCCCGTGAAAGCCTTGTTAATTAAATGAGACCCACCATCACTAAGAATGGCTCTAGGATACCAAACCGAGTGAATGTGTTTTTATTTAAGAATGTGGTCACACTCCTTGGCTCATTGTTTGGTAAAGAAATTGCTTCAACCCATTTGGACATAGTCCATAGCCACCAGATATTTCATCCCACAAGAGCTCACAAAGGGACCTATAAAATCAATTCCCCACACGTTGAAAATTTCTATCCCCATCACAAAGTGCATTGGCATTTCATGCCTCTTGGAGATTCATTTTTGCCTTTTGTATTGGTCATAAGCCTTGACCATTTGATTGGCATCATGATAGATTGACAGCCAATAATAACCACATTCAGGCACCTTAGCCGCCGTTTGATTTCCCCCATGGTGACCTCTTGATACCCAATTTTTTCTTGTATATTTTTTATATTCAAAATAATTTCTAAATAGTATATATATACATGTATAAGCATGTCCAAGTGTTTTAATATTTTTTCCAATTTTTAAAAAGTTTTAAATCGATTTATTGCCCTATTATAGCAATACAAAAGAACATAAGTGTTCTTCAAATTATCATTTTAGTGATTAGTCTATTTTATTCTTATATTTATGCCAATATATAGCTAATTGTAATTTTTACACATTTTTAATCAATCGATTTGGTATTTTTAAGCTAAATTTGCACTAAATTGCAATTCTAACCTATTTTAACATTTAAATAGTGTTTATAATTATAAAATTTATTCCAGTATTTTTCATTTAATGATTATGTATTATTAATTAATTTATCACTATTAATTTATTTATAGAAATCATTTTGCTATTTTTATAAAATAAAAAGGTAAAAAGTGGCTATTTAAAAGTTAGCCCTATTTCATTTCAATTATAGCCAAAATCAACCACCCCAGTTACAGAATACCAATTTCAAATGGACTAGCCCAAATCCTGATATGTAACTCGACTCCTAACCCGTTAATAAGACCCGCCCGATTTTCTTTTGATCCAGGTTGTTGATCATTTTGATCAACGACCACGATTGACTCTTACCATTTTTAATTCACCCAAACCCCAACCCTAATTCATTTACCTCCAGAGACGACGCCTTGAAACTCATTTTTCTCTCAAACCCACTCGAAGCTTCCTCAACCTTAATCGTCTCCTATCGTCTTGAACCTCAAAACCCACCAGAAACCATGGCTTCTCTGGTCATGGTAACCTTATACTCATCCCCCCATGTTACTCCTGTGTTCTCGATATTTGAAGAATCGAGGCCAGGCCTCAAAGGTCTTTATCTAGACCTTCACCGAATTGAAGTTTCACAAATATCTATGGTCTTGCTCCGACATCTCCTGGTCCTATGAGCCTATCTCTGACCCTTCCAACCAAGATCGGACCTTTTCTAGGCCTTTCTCACTATAGGGTTCTTCTGAAATCCTCTATTCGAGGTTTTCTCCAATTTTTCTTAAATCTGTTACACATCTGTGCTCTACCTGTGTTTTGGAATGATTCCTCAACTTTTCTTTCAAACATTACTTCTTTCTGATTTGGGGTTTCCTGAAAATGTTCAAATGTTTCTTTGACTTTTCTTTCCCTTTTTTTATGTGTATTTGTCTCCGCTATGTTCTTATGTTTTCTTTTCTACCACGCAAGTTCTTCTACCGTGTTCTTATGTTGTTCCTTTTATCACGCATGTTCTTCTATTGTGTTTCTATATTCTGTTCTTTCTTCTACTGTGTTTCTATATTCTGTTCTTTCTTCTACTGTGTTTCTATGATATATTTTTGCATGCTTTCTCACTATGTTCTGCTATTTTCTTTCCACTATGACATGATATGTGTCGCCTACTGTATCCTTCTTCCATGTTCATAAATGTTTATTGTTCCATTTCTACTTTACCTTGTTTTAAGAGACCCATTTAAGCATGTTTTCCTCTACTGTTTCTTATACTCTCATTGTGTTTCAAATTAGTTGTTCACTTTCTTTGCTTTGAACTTTCAACTGTATTTGCTTGTTTTCTCATAAGTTTCTGAAAGAAATCTCTGACCCTTTTTTGACTACTTATCCTCATCTTTGTACTTGACTCGAGGTGGAAACCCTAGAATTTGGGGGGTTCTGCCGATGTTTTGATCATGTGATTGAACTAGGGTTCTGTTTGAAAACCCTTGACTCTTTCATACTAATCTCTTGGTCTATGAACTAAGTTTGAACTTCTTTGTTTGCATACAATTCTAAACCTCTCAAATTATTCTACGTTAGACTCTTCTATAGATCGGCATGCTAGTTCTTCGTGCTTAAGCATGTCTGTATGCTTTATATGTGTGATGAATCTTGCTCTAAAAAGGTTTTCCAACTTATGATTGATTCGGAATCTTTTATTTAGGTCTGATTAATTGATATTGATTTTCCTTAAGTAAAACCTTTCTTCACCTTTTCTGACTAGATTCATTTACCAAATTCAGACCTCGTGATTTACCGGTTGTTAATTGATTCTCTTTCCTTTAATTGCACAAGCTGTATACTGTCTAGACCTTGTCCTTAAATAAACCTTTGTGTATTTACCCCTATTATACTACCTTACACAAAGTGTTTGAATAATTTGGTTCTTTAATTAGTTTTACCGTCTGAAATCTGAATCCATTTATTAAAGAGAAAAGTTGTGTAATTGATTGACAATTGATCCTCAAACTATTCTCTTATCTTAGTTGTTCTTGCCTTATACATTATAAATACATGGATTTATTTAACACAAAACACATGGTTAATTCAACATTTTTATATTTCAGACTTCGCATTTACAATCTCACAATTCTCTTTTTAACTCATAGTATTCTGACTGCTTGTTTGCACTGTGGTTTTACAAGATTACTACCTTCTTCTTACTTTTTTCCCTAAGACTTGTATGTTCTAGATTTAGTTTCAACATCATCCCAATGTGTGTACCTACAGCCTTTACATCCATGTCTACTTTACTGTCTATATAGAGTTAAATGTTTAAATAACATGTTAATTTCTTTTACATGTTTATGGTGTGAATCCATGTACCCCTATTTCCCTCTATGTGCTTTGAATTGTAGTTTAGGACATGGCAATATGCAACTTATTGTTCATGTTTGGACTTGATCCTTTAGGGGAATCCTAACTCTCAAAACAATGTGTTTTAATAGGCCTGTGGGGTGTGCCAGTATGTCATCATTACTAGGTATGACTATTAGCTTGCCCTTGCTTCTTTATTCCCCTTTCCCCTTTTCAAAACTCTACTCTTACACTCTCTCCTAGTTTTTAAGTTCTGCCCCCTCTTGCGAGCCTTGCCTTGGGACCTTGAGTTCCCTCTGAACTTGGACACTTGAGGGCTAGCCCTTCCACTCTGCACTATGTCTTGACCCTATAATGCATTTGGGTTTGAGCACTGCCCGGAGTCCATATGAGGCTGTTATGGAGCTCCGACACATCTAAATGAGAGAAAGGCTTTAGAACATTGATCTTTGGAGTCGGTTTACTTCATAAATCAGACAGGAAGTTTGAATCAAGCTTTCCTTGGTTGTAATTTTTAGCTTCTGATTGTATTTTTGTACTTTATCTTTTCTTGGTTTTAATAACTATCTAATAAAAACTCTTGGGGATTGCTAGTGAAAAGGGAAAGGAGTAGCTGTATGCAAAAGGGTAGATAATTTTTCTATAGGTTTATTAATTTCTGCATCCACGTAGATATCCTGCTTATACGTTTAGTTACAGAATTCTACACTCGCATTAGACACCATGACTATAAGAACTCCTGCATTCATATAAATACCATGTCTATAAGGTTTTTTGCACTTCTGCATTACATAGATACCATGTCTATAGGTCTATGCATTCATATAAATAACATGTCTATAAGAAAGTTCTGCATCTCCCGTATAGATACCATGCTCACAGTTAACATGAAATTCAAATCCTGCATATGCGCCCGTCACTAGGCAAACCTGTTTATAGGATTTAAATAACTAATAGCATTTAGATACTATGCCCATAGGATTTCTGATTTCTGCACTCTCATATAGCTACCATGTCTATAGGATTTCTGCATTGTTATGTAGATAACCTGCCTATAGGATTTCTAATTTCTGCACTATTGTATATAGATACCATACCTATAGGATGGACATACAGGTACAAACTATGCTTATAAGTCCTTTATGATTCCTGCATATCTATTGCTCACTAGGCAAACGTGCTCATAGGTCTTAATAACCAAAAATGCAATCAGATGTCATGTTCATATAAAACCCAGCATGTAGATGTTAGCCTATAGGATTTTCTACATTTTACTATGTTTATGAACGTGTTCTGAAGTTAACAAACATCTAGAAAACCTGCCTACAGGGGTCCTAATCCAAATCGGAATGGCGTCGCTCGTTTGTAAGTTAAAACATGCAGTAATAATGCATTGTCAATTGCAAAACTTTTATTCTTTCTGTTAAAACTGGCAATCTTTTCTTAAATTAACATGCAATCAATACATGCTCTTATTCCTGAAATCCGTATATATCATGCCTATAGGCTTCGTCTATCATTTATGCAAGCCTTAGGGTAACAAAAACTTAATCAGTTCATTCTTTTAAACTACAACTAGCAGGCATGCCTGACTCAGGCTTCCTATCTAAATTGTATAGTAGATCAGTCTGCCTCAAATCCTTAAGTTTAATTGGACCTTAAACAGTACATATAAGACATTCTAAGCTATGTGTTTTCTCTAATTTTAAAGGAGGTTTGTCTGAGCCTTATTATCTGTCTATATGCTCCCCTTCTAAATTTGCTATATATATGTTTTGTTCGTCGCCTTAGTATTTTAAACTTTTGAAACCACAAATAAGCCCATGTCTCCTCCCTTTAGGATTAGTAATCCCAAATACCTCCGGGATTGATAGGATCGGGACGGGTAATATCATGCAATAGGTAAGCAAAACCATTTTGTGCTTTAATACCTTAACAGGGTGGGAAAGGTAAATATGGATATGATGATCGGTACACTAATACCACGTGTAGACCCTCTCTGAGGAGTGATTACCAGGTATTGCATTGACGTGATCCATATTATTATTAAACCTAGGACCCCTTCCTTTGCTCTCTGTTTCTTTAAATCTTTTAAAAATGGTTCTTTTAAATCCACTCTCTCTCCTATTCCTTCCAACTTTGTTTATTTCTCACCATTTATGTGAAAATCACCTTTTATGTGATATTCTTATTTGCTTGTGTGTTATTGCATTTAAGTCACAACAATAGCTTGGCCGGGAACCACAATAGTGGATCCTGAGGGGTGCCCAACACCTTTCCTTCAGGATAATTTCAAGCCCTTACCCAATCTCTGGTTATCCAAACAAATCATCCTTAGTGTCCTAATGCACTTAAATCAGTAGGTGGCGACTCTTCAATTTTCTTAAACCCAATACCCAAAGGGGAACGACTTGTCTTGCCAAATGTCAAAAACTCGATTTTGCTAGAAAAAGGGGGCGCGACCGCATGGCGACTCTGCTGGGGATTTCTTTAAGTCATTTACCATTTCATGCTATTGGTGACTTTATGCTTCTTTATATGTCTTTATTTGTTTAAATTCCTTTAAGTATTTTTTCCTCTTCTACCTCGAAACTGACTTGTCTCTTTGTTTCTTTCCTTTATCGTTTTCCTTTAATGTTGTTGTAAATTATGAGAAACTATTGTAATTATTACTTTATGAACATGCAAATACGTGACAACTTTTTTTATTATTGTAACTGCATATTCAACATCATATTCCACTCGTTCCAAACAAAATACCATAGCAATGCTTATAATGAATGGTTGCGCTCTTCGGATATTATCACCCCTAAACCCGGTGAAGGCAGATTTGCGGTAAAACCAATCAATCAACGGTGTAGTCGAAGGTTCCGTGTCTTTCCCTCTTGAGTTGTTCACCCAAGGGTACAAATTTAGTATTCCATAGAAACCTTACTATATTTAAAGGTGCATGCATCACTGTAAAACCTAGCCAAGTCAGTTATGTTATCCGCATAATGACTCTTTAAGATAGCCTTGTCCAAGTCCACCGGGTTTTCCCAAAACCAAACGGACACTACCACATTTTGTGCATTTATTTGGATAACTAAATGCTTGTTATGATAGTTGTTGATATTAAATAGTCGAGTCTGATGGAGGTAAGGTCTAAACCTTTTTTCTTGCAGAATTATGAGGCACAAAGTCCCCAGATTCGGCATGGTCATCGACAACCACCCCAAATTGCTAAGCTAGTGGGAGGATCTTCATTCCAGTGATCAGGCTCTTGTTAGAAAATATCTAGGAAATCTACCTTCTCTCCTGGAAATTCAATCCAACAATAAAATCATAGAAGCTGCTACTCTATTCTAGGATTGTGACATGTTTGTGTTCCGTTTCGGAGACATTGAGATGACACCCTTTCTAGAGAAAATAGGAGGACTAGCTGGTATACCGTGGGAAACTCTGGGTTTGTTAATGCCAGAAAACTGCAAATGTAGAGGTTTTCTCAAAATGATGGGTCTAAAGAAGAATTCAGACTTGACATGTTTGAAGGAGTCGTACATTCCCTTTGACTACTTGTATTGGAGCATATCCATCGAAAGGTCTTTGTCTTCATGTTTTGTTTCTTGGGGATGAAAGTGTTTCCAATGAAGAAAGCAGGAATCCATACCAGGCTAGCTATGATCATTAAAACTCTAATGGAGGGAATTGAAGGACAACCATTCACTTCTGTGCCAATGATCATTGCAAAAATATACAGGGCCCTAGAAAGGTGCCAATAAGGAGCCAAACATTTTGAGGGTTGTAATCTGCTACTCCAACTTTGGCTAATGGAACATCTCCAAAAGGATGAGTACCGACAGGAAATCCATCGTAGGTACTAGGACGATATCGCCTTTCAGCATCAAAAGTGAATGAATTACATGCCCAACATGTTTGCCCAACCGGAGATTGCTAGAGAATAGGTGGAACTCTTTGATAATCTGACAGAGGATAGAGTGCAATAGATGTTCGGGTGGATCCCTACTAAATAATTCATCGTTCGATCCAAGGATGCGCCATTTCTAATACTAATCGGTTTGAGGGGGACCTACCCTTATGCCCCTCTTCGAGTTGTGAGACAAGCTGGTAGGAAGCAGGTTATAGCAAGCATCAACAAGATGAGTCACTTCCGGGCTGACTTCCAGAATGACGATAGTCCGTACAGGTACCAAGCTCAGCATATGTGGTATTGCAAAATTGTCTTGGGAAAGGACACCATCGAACTAGAAAAATATCGTACTGGTTGTACACTACACTATTTGTGCTGGCAAGAGGACAATCACAAAGGTTTGGGTCAAACCAGGTTTATTCGAGGACATAGGATCATCGAAGAAAAGGTGGAAGCATAGTTCAAGTACAACCAACTGCGCAAGAGGATTCAGGAATGTGAAAATGAGCACCGTGAAATACAAGAGGCCAATAAAAAATTAATTTAAGAATGGAACGATATGGCTGTTAACGCCAACAAATGACTGGTCCGTTTGGAGTGGGGTATAGTGGAACTGGAAAAGAAGTTTCTTAAGAGGGTCGAAGGCTGCCGAATTGCTTAAGTAAATGAAGGTGGACATCTGTCTAGAGCTTACTCGCTACTAGGACTGCGCGAGCTGGGAGAACTATTCGAGGGATCCAACAATGCCGAGTCTGGGGAAGGTCCTTCCGGGACAAAGTAGATAGAAATTTCCATTTTATAAGATGTAATAAGGTCCATGGCCATTAGTGACTTTTAATTATTATTTAGTGTCGTTTTAGGATTCGTCTATCTTTTATCAATAAAATGAGGCATTTAGCATTCTAAGTTCTCCAAATTAACCTGTCGCTAAGCCTACCTTAGGCACAACAAGGTCCCCAAATTTAGAACGCGCTTTATATTTCCTGTACTACGTGTTTAAATATTGCAACATGTTTTCTTCCTTATGATCCTTAATGACTTATTACCTTTTTGTTTTTACTTTTCGTTTGTTCCCCTCCCTAAAGGTTAGTTTGTGTCTCTGGCAAAATCAGTATATTTTACAAGATCCAGGGGCCCTCCACTTACTCCTCCTCCCAGTCATGTCAGACGCAAAAGCAAAAGAAGAATTGAAGATTAGAACAACTTAGTTGAACATGTAGAGGTCACTCATGGTGCTCTCGTCCCCAAGGAAAATACCTCTTAATTAGAATAAAAACTATTGAAGTTCCAAGAAGAACTTGATCAAGTCCGGAATTTGACAAGTCTGTCATTTTCCCTCATCCCTCCAGAAGTTACTTTCCCAAATACTCAGAATCCCATACCTCCAGAAAATATCCCAAAGCAACAAAACCATCCCGCTCCTCACCACCACTCAAATACTTTCCACACTCCCAACAATACTCTACTGCTCATCTTGGAACCTTTGAACTGCACAAATGACCACTACCAAAACAATACCCCTATCTATGTGGAGACTCTGCCACAATCCACCCAGCCCATCTCAAACACGCCCGAGTCCAATAATAAGGACTCGCTCATAAGAAATTTGGTCGAAGAGCTTAAAAGGTTGACCACCAGAATTGAAGGCGTTAAAGGTAGTAAGGGAATTGAGGGGCTAAACTATGAATATCTATGCATACAGCCCGATGTCGAACTGCTCGTGGAGTACAAACCTCCCAAGTTCGAAATGTTTGATGTTATTTCCATGCCCCAAACTCGAGGGACATGACCGGCGCTCGACCGGGTATCCCCAGTCAAACGGACCTGGGTGCCTTTCCTATCCCACGCATTACCCCACATCTTCCATTACTTATTAGCCAAGTAAAATGACCATACGATTAATTTAGAACATCAATTCATTTTAAAACATAAACAAGGTACATGGTTACTAGCGTGGTTTACATTTTACATTGCCCCTATGTACATTTCCTTTGTAATATGGACATATCCACCTGTCAGAGAGCACCCAAAACATATTCCCAAGAACCATTACATAATTACAACTATCTCTACAGCTTGTACACAATTCATTACCTCAACAATTGCACATATTCTATCACCTGCTACATTTTGCACATAAACTAGTCAGTTCAATGAGTCCTACATAATTTAATCGCTTCAACATACTACATGCATATAAATAAACCATTATCAATATATACTACCATTAGTTGTTTACTTATCACATGAGTCTTTATAAAACTCCCATTTACCAAAGGGGGGTTCACATGATTTGAGACAATCACAACACACATAATCCTTGCACAACTTGGGGAATTTCAATAGTAAAGCATTTAGGAAAGAACCAATTTGAACACAGTATTAGTTTTGTTTTAGATATAAGAGTTCACACGATTTCTACTAGACTTGCTCAAACAGATGGGGGTATTTTTTCCTTCATTTCTTTTTCTGCTTCCCACGTGGCTTCCTCAACTTGTTGACTTCGTCATAACACTTTAACAGAGGCAACTTCCTTATTTCTCAACTTACGGACTTGCCTATCAAGAATGGCAACTGGAACTTCTTCATATGACAAGTCTTCATTAACCTCGATAGTCTCGACTGGCACGATAGTGGATGGATCTCCAACCACTTTCTTCAACATGGACACATGGAACACCGGGGGTACTAATGACATTTTAGGAGGCAATTCCAGCCCATAAGCCACCTGCCCTACTCGTTGAGCGATCCGATACGGTCTGACATACCTAGGACTTAACTTCCCTTTCTTCCCGAATCGCATGACTCCCTTCATAGGAGACACCCTCAAAAACACCCAATCATCAACTTGAAATTCCAAATCTCTTCGGCGAACGTCCGCATAGGATTTCTGGCGACTCTGAGTAGTTTTCATCCTTTCGTGAACAACTTTAACTTTCTCCATAGCCTGGTACACAAGATCTGGCCCTAGCAATTCTGCTTCACTCACTTCAAACCACCCAATTGGAGACCTACACCTTCTTCCGTACAATGCCTCAAATGGGGCCATCTAAATGCTACCATGAAAGCTGTTATTGTAAGCAAATTCTATAAGTGGTAAGAGGTCATCCCAACTACCTTTGAAATCCAAGACACAAGCTCGCAACATATCTTCAAGCATCTGAATAGTCCGCTCGGCCTGACCGTCGGTTTGCGGATGGAAAGTTGTGCTGAGATTCACCTGAGACCCAAACCTTGCTGAAATTTCTTCCAAAAATTAACTGTGAACTAGGCCCCTCGATCCGAGATAATATAAGATGGAGTGCCATGAAGCCTTACTATCTCCTTGATATACAACCTAGCATTTTGTTCTGCAGTATCGGTAGACTTGACTGGCAAGAAGTAAGCTGATTTGGTGAGTCGATCTACTATTACCCAAATTGAGTCGAACTTGCGTTGAGTGCGAGGTAACCCTACCATGAAATCCATGTTGACCATCTCCCATTTCCACATTGGTATTTCCATAAGTTGAGTTAACCCACTAGGCCGCTGATGCTCAGCCTTCACTTGCTGACAACTCGGATATTTGGATACAAAGTTTGCTACACCCCTTTTCATACCGTTCCACAAATAAATCCCCTTAAGACCATGATACATTTTCGTAGAAACTGGGTGTACGGAATACCTGGAATTATGAGCCTCCGCCATCACTCTCTACCGAAGCATATCCACATCTGGGACACATAGCCTACCTTGACACCACAATACACCATCCTCGCCACTGAGTGAAAATGCCGAAGTCTTGTTATTCAAAATTTCTTCCTTTATCTGAGCCAATGTTGGATACATAAACTGCTTTTCCTTAACCTCCGCTACGAGAGACGATTCTGCTCTATTATGCACCACAACATTCCCCTCGTCTGATGTCGATAAGCAAACTCCTAAACTGGCTAATTGATAAACCTCCCGAGCCAAAGGCTTGTGATCCACTCCCAAATAAGCCAAACTACCCATAGATTTCCGATTTAGAGCGTCGGCCACCACGTTTGCCTTCCCTGGATGGCACAAAATGTGCATATCATAATCCTTGAGCAATTCTAACCACCTTCGCTGCCTTAAATTTAGTTCTTTCTGCTTGAACAAATACTGGAGACTCTTGTGGTCTGAGAACACATCCACATGGACCCCATAAAGATAATGCCGCCATATTTTCAAAGTAAACACAACTGTCGCAAGCTCCAAATCATGCGTCGGATAATTCTTCTCATGATTCTTGAGCTGCCTCGAAGCATACGCTATAACCTTCCCATGTTTCATCAACACACCCCCCAAACCAACCCTAGAGGCATCGCAATAAACCACAAATCCTTCCGTGCCTTCTGGCAAGGCCAATATTGGCGCCAAGGTCAACCTTGACTTCAATTCCTGAAAACTTTTATCACAAGTGTCGGACCATTAGAACCTAGCTTCTTTCCGCATCAATTTAGTCAATGGGGAGGCGAGGGTCGAGAATCCCTCTATAAACCTCCGATAATACCCTGCTAAACCCTAGAAGCTACTAATCTCCGTCGGGGTCATAGGTCTAGGCCAATCCTTCACTGTTGCAATCTTCTGGGGGTCTACTTGAATCCCTTCACTGGAAACAACATGACCCAAAAAGGTAACGGACTTCAACCAAAACTCACATTTCGAAAATTTAGCATACAATTGGTGCTGACGAAGAGTCTGCAATACTGCTCTGAGGTG
The DNA here is from genome assembly GCA_026770625.1 of Nicotiana glauca. Taxonomy (NCBI): domain Eukaryota; kingdom Viridiplantae; phylum Streptophyta; class Magnoliopsida; order Solanales; family Solanaceae; genus Nicotiana; species Nicotiana glauca. Next base: position 25,012 of record MU694283.1, on the reverse strand, counting down.
ATTAGCATGATCCTCCCTACTCCGCGAATAAACGAGGATGTCGTCAATGAAAACAATCACAAAGGAGTCTAGAAATGGCTTGAAAACCCGATTCATAAGGTCCATGAAAGCTGTCGGGCCGTTGGTTAGCCTAAAAGACATGACCAAGAATTCGAAGTGACCATAGCAGGTCCTGAAGGCGGGCTTAGGAATGTCATGATCTCTGATCTTCAATTGGTGATACCCGGACCGCAGATCAATTTTGGAGAAGAACTTTGGACCATGCAATTGGTTGAACAAATCATCTATGCGAGGCAAAGAATATTTATTCTTGATGGTGACTTTTTTAAGCTGCCAATAATCAATGCACATCCGAAGTGACCCATCCTTCTTTCTGACAAAAAGAATCGGAGCACCACATGGCGACACACTCGGTCGTATGAACCCCTTCTTTAATAAATCCTTCAGCTGCTCCTTTAACTCTCTTAACTCTATCTGTATGGTGGAATAGATATTGGCTGAGTGTCTGGCAATACATCAATCCCAAAATCAATTTCCCTATCTGGCGGAATCCCTGGAAGCTCATTCAAAAACACTTCAATAAACTCATTCACAACTGGCACGGACTCGGGGACAGACACTTCTGAAGTGGTATCCGCCACCCGGACCAAATGACAGGTACATCCCTTCTTTATCATCTTTAAAGTCTTAAGGTAAGAAATAAACCTACCCTTTGGCACCATACCATTTCCTTTCCATTCAATAACCGGCTCGCTAGGGAACTCGAGTCTCATGACTCTCGTTCGGCAGTCAAGTTTGGCAAAGCACGAATAAAGCCAGTCCATCCCCATGATTACATCAAAATCTACCATTCCAAGCTCAATAAAATCATCCGTAGTAACACGACCACACACCGTGAAAATACAATTTCTATAAACTTGTGAGGCTGTAATAGAATCACCAACCAGAGTCAATATAAAGAACGGCTCATGAAGTTGTTCGGGTTCGGTCCAAAAACTTGAAGCAATGAATGGGGTGACATAAGATAAAGAGGACATCAAATCAATAAGAGCATAACAATCAATGGCCTGAATAAACAAGATACCTATAACAACATCTGGAAAAGCCTCAGCACTCTGGCGACCACTCAAAGCATAGAACCGGATAGGTCCACCCCTACCATGAGCTCCACCCCTGACTGCACCGCGTCCTGCTGGAGCTGGAGGACGCACTGATGATGTAGCAACTAAAGAACCGAATGATTGGGCAGATCCCAAACCCATACCCTGACTGGGCACACAGCAGTCCCGCTAGATGTGACCTCTCGCCCAACACCTATAACATGTCGGGATATCCAAATAGCAAGTCTCTGTATGAAATCTCCCACACTTGGGGCATGTACTTCCACCTTGCTACTGAGATCTCACTCCTAGACGACCGGACTGGCGGGACCTCCTACTGTCTGAACTAGGTCTCGAGTGACTACTTTGCTGATCACTGTGCACAGATGGCGGTGCACTTGCTGAGGACTGAGCATATGACTAGGATGGCCCTGATGACCCTCTCCACGAAACTGGTCTCCCTGAGTGACCCATTGACCGGGCCCTGCTGATACTCTCCCTTTCTGCCTGAATCTTTAACTTCCTAGCCTCTGCGGTCTGAGCGAATCCTACAATCTTTCCATAATTCATATCTAAGTGCAAGGCCGTTGTAGCAGCCTCATTCACCACCAAAGGACTAAGTCCCTGAATGAAATGCCGAACCCGAGCATCCATGGTCGACACTAACTGAGGAGCATACTTGGATAACCTCACAAACTCCATGTGGTACTCCCAAACACTCATACTGCCCTATTTGAGAACCTCAAACTCAGTGGCACGGGCTGCCATTGTCTCGGCAAGCAGGAAGTGGTCCATAAAGGCATCACAAACTCATCCCATCTAGCCGGAGGCCTTCCCTCCCCACGGGAATCCTCCCACATCTCAAACCACGAACGCGCTGCTCCCCTCAGCCTGTACGAAGACAACTCAACCCCTTCTATCTATGTATCCTTCTTCACTCGAAGGGTCTTATACATATCATCAAGGAAATCCTGCGGATCGGCCTCTCGGTCTGTGCCTGAGAATTCTGGAGGGGCCAATCGCAAGAACTGGTGGATTCTGAAGCTGGCGGAATCTCCCTGTCCGCTGGAGGACACAAGGGCATCATGGGATCTCTGGGCCTGGGCAGCCACTAACTGGGTCAACATACTGTTGGCTCCTCTAAGGTCCCCATCAGAAACCCCGAAACTGGAAGCTGGAACTATATCAGAATAAAGAATATTGGCTGGAGGGATGGTGGCACCCTCTGCCGCAGCCGGAATAGGAATGCTTGGATCTGGAATAAATGGACTGGGCAGATTCAAGGCCGGTGAGTCACTCTCACCCACAGCATCAGGTACATGATTCACAGCCACACTTGGGGTGGCGTCGGCCCTAAGGCCGAGTCTAGCTTTCTTCTTAGGTGCCATTTCTGAAAATTATGGAACAAGGCACGAGTTAGACATAAATACTTCTACTTTCACTTCACCGCACGATATAGAATAACAAAGAGGTGGGTAAATTCCTAAATGTCCATACAGCCCGCTACTTATAGATGTGGTCGACAACACACCGATAAGAAGGGCTCTACTATACACGACTCCGAGACATCCTAAGACACTTTAAAACCTAAGGCTCTGATACCAAGTTTGTCACGCCCTAAACTCGAGGGACATGACCGGCGCTCGACCGGGTATCCCCATTCAAGCGGACCTGGGTGCCTTTCCTATCCCACATATTACCCCATATCTTCCATTACTTATTATCCAAGTGAAATGACCATACGATTATCAATTCATTTCAAAACATAAACAAGGTACATGGTTACTAGCGTGGTTTAAATTTTACATTGCCCCTATATACAAAATACATATTACATAAGTTCATGACCCACGTTTCCTCTCTACGGAGCCTCTACAGATGAAAGAAGTTACTACAATATTTGCTGGTAACAAAGCTTCGGCTATACCTTTTACAACAGAAAAATAAAACTACGGAAACAAAAGGCCTGAGCACGTAGGGCCCCGAGAGGAATGGGGCTCACCAAAACAACTGACGAAAGACGAAAAGGGAGCTACGATCGGTGGGTTGGAGTACCTGCTACAGATCCACCTACAATCATGACATGAATGTAGCGCCCCCAGCAAAAGGGACGTCAGTACACTGGAATTGTACTGGTATGTATGAACAAACTTTGTGCCAAGTAAACTCAAGCCATAGACAAGTAAGTAACAGTAACAAAAACAACAATCAAATCCATAAAGAAAGAACAATCAAGCCAAACAAGTTTTTCAAACTCTCCCATTTTCCTTTCCATATTTCCACATCAATAGATTTCACAATTTTGCTCATATTTTCATTTCAACGGTGATTTCAATTACCTTTCACCCTTATTACCTCGGCCACCCTTATCACCACAACCCACACCTTATTACTTCGTGTTGCGGCGTGCAACCCGATCCTACCGTACAGTTCAATTCATAAACAATCACAACAACTACAATGAAGTATTCAGAAAGATCACAACAACACTTCTTATGGAGTAGCAACAATAATTTACAAGTGTTTCCATAACCGTCAATGCTATTTCCGTCATATTCCACTATTCACAAGTGTTTCACGTTACAACAATACTTGCCCACGATGAGCCATAGATGTTAATATCACAATTATTCTAGTTGCATCACTTACAATTTCCTTACGTTATTTGTTTCTCATCTAATACCACATATCATAATCACAACCATGCAAATCACACGAGTTTCACAATTTACCCACGTGGATGTCACGTACCAAACATTTGAACACCAAAAAGGCTATTTTACAAGGTCAAGGTTAGCCATACATACCTGGAGCCAAATCCCCTTTTAATTTCTACTTCCAACTTCACCAAAAGCCTAGCAACGTCAATCTAGTGCACAAATTAATACATATTTCTTAGAATCAAAGTTCACAATCACTATCCGAACAATTTAGGTTATCACCCCTTCTTTACACAATTATTTACTCCTTCCCAACTACTCTTACTAGATTTTAGGTTTTAATAAACATGCATGACTGTTTCAACCCCTATTATCAAGAACTAATGCATGAGACTTTCCCCCTCTCAATAAATCTGAAAGTAAATGAAAATGGGGTAGGGATTTTACCTGTATAAATGGAGATGAAGACACTTGCTTTAAAATTTCCCGGACCAGATAATTTGAGGAACAAATTTTGAAGAAAATGAACTTTCTCTCAAGAACACCTCCTCCCTCTCTCTTGCTTTTGCTCAGAAAAATAGTTAAAATGAGGGGTTAGGGTGTTTTATTAGAAAGGGGTTAGGTTTTAAATTTTATAAAATAGAAGCCCGAGCAAGATCTGCGATCGCTGAATTTGAATGCGGTCCACATATTGGACCGCAGAACTGACCCCAATCACTGAACATCTCTGCCTGGGTATGTGGTAGAAATACGGTCTGCATTCTGATTATGCGTTCGCATAATGGGCCGCATTTATAACATCAACTTAGACTAACTCTCTAATTAACTATGCGGCAGGAATGCGGTCCGCATACGGATTATGCGATCGCATAATGGACCACATTTTCAACTTCAATTTTGACAATTCTTCTACTTCACTCTGCAGCAGAAATGTGGTCCGCATAGCTGATATGCGACCGCATTCTGGACCGCAAAAATGGAAATTTTCTAGAAAATTGATTCTTTTGATTTTTAAAAGCTTAGATCACTACCAAGGGTCCGAACCTCGGCGAGCAAGCTCGCCGTGAAGAATTCTACCCATTCTTAACACATATTCGGAGTCGACACCACGAGTTACTAAGTTTTAAGACCAAAAATTATTTACGGGACCTTACAGTTATAGGGGATCCCAGGTTTCACTTGAGAACATACTGCGACAAACTGGTCGGAGTAGGAAGAGACAAGAAGATCCGCATGAAGCTTTTCATGAAGTGCTTGAAATGAGATTCTTTATCTTTGTACATTAGCCAAGATCCAAAGAAGTGGTCAAACTGGGTAATCATGGCATCTGATTTCATGTATAGATTCAGGTTCAACACGGAGAACACGCCGGATGTTTTCTATATCCAAAACGTGAAGAAGAAACCTACAGAAACCTTTCGTGAGTACACTATTCGCTGGAGATTAGAAGCTACTAAGGCCAGACCGACCATAGAGGAAGAACATATGAACATATTTTTTGTCCAGGCTTAGGACCCGCAATATTATGAGAGGTTAATGCTGATTGAGAATCATAAATTTTCTGATGTCATCAAGCTAGGATAAAGGATCGAGTAAGGCATCAAGAGTGGTATGGTTACGAACTTTGAAGCTTTGCAGGCTACCAACAATGCGTTACAATATGGTGGTACATACAAGAAAAGGGACGTAGGCACTGTAATGGTTACATAGAGAACCAAATCCCCCATCAAGTACCAAATATACCCAATACCACCAATTACCTATCAGCCTACCCTAAATTGCCAAACACGCTCACCCACTTACCAAACCCTATTACCCACTTATCAATCAGCTTTGCCTCCCGCTTATCAACCTAATTCACCTAAATAATCCCAACTAGCACATTTTTACCAATCCTACAACACCCAACCATGCCACTACCAATCACCTCCCCACGCAAAAACTTTCCTATAACACAACCAAATTTTGACTACAGACCTCCCAAACAGTATACTGCGATTTTTGAACCAATCGACCGGCTTTACGAGCGGCCCAAGGCTGCTGGTTATTTCACCCCCATCACTACTATAACACCTGAAAACCCTTCTCAGTGGATCAGTCCAAATAAATCATGTGCATACCATTCTAGCATGAAAGGACATACCATTGACGAATCCCGCTCTCTGAAAGATAAGATCCAGACTTCGACTAATAACAAGATCATTGTAGTAAAGGAGCAGGCTCTGAATGTACGTAATAACCCTCGGCCATACCACAAAGGTGGAGGTGTTCACATGATCGAGGTAGAGGATGATTGGGACCACAAGGGATCAATCATTTTAATCACAGAAGGAGACAAACCAAAAAAGCCAGTAGTCACCCTTAATCTGATTGTGGTCCAGATTCAGCCTTCTGGAGATGACGAGGTGAACATGTAAATACTACTTTAGTTTGAAACACCATCCTCTACGAAGACACCAACACCAATTGAGGTCGAGTTTGGGTCCCAAAAGGCACTTGTACCATTTGAAGTTTCTATAGTACCTTCTAGAGCAAGGGTACCCATTTTGCTAGCAATGACAACCGTAGCACCATAACACACAAAAGCCATACCATGGGACAACACAGCCGAGGAAAGAAGGAAAGGGAAAGCCAAGCTCGGGGAAGCAGTTGTAGCACAGGGTATGAAAAGAACCGACAGGGTTTATACCCCGAAACACTTGGATTAGTTGGGTAAGCAGACCTCTAGTTGACAAACCATCACTGAAACTGGGACTGATGATCTCTGGAGAAAAATACAAGCAAAGGAATACTTAGTCATTGATCAGCTGAACAAAATAATGACACGGATTTCTATCCTTGCTTTGCTATAGGGTTCTGATGCACACAAGAATACCTTGTTAAGAGTGTTGAGTGAGGCATATGTACCAAGTAACATTACCGGTGGAGATATGGCAAACATGGTAGGCCATGTGTTGGAAAGTCACAAAATCATTTTTCATGAAGATGAGCTGCTGCCAAAGGGATTGAATCACAACAAGGAATTGCACATCATTGTGTCGTGTGAAGATTATTTTATTACAAGGATTCTGGTTGATAGGGGATCCGGTCTCAATATTTGTCCATTGGTAACACTCAGAACATTGGGAAAAGTACTACATGAGATCAAGCACGGGGACATCAACATCAAAGCTTTCGACGGATCTCAAAGGTATACTATTGGGGAAATTGGATTGTGTTTGCAAATGGGGCCTACTTTGTTTGACGTTGATTTTCAAGTGATAGACATGTCAGCATCTTATAATCTGTTGTTGGGACGACCATGGATTCATGCCTCTAGGGCCGTAGCATCAATACTATATCAGGCAGTGAAGTTTGAGTGGAACCACCTAGAGGTGATTATTTAGGGCGACGGTAGCAACCCCATATACAGTGGCCAGACCATTCCAGCAATTGGAGGAAGGAGAATGATAGGCGGGGAAACTTACCACCACATCGAGAGAGTCAACGCCGTCGATAAGGAAAAATGGTGGGACGACAAAATTGAAAGCATATTGAACTGGAGTGGTTATGAACCTATCAAGGGACTTGGCGAAAACCTCCAAGGTATCGCTAAGCCCATTAAACAAAAGAAGCATGGCACTACCTTTGCATTGGGGTATGCGTATACTTGGGAGGAGTTCAACCACTGGCCGCCACCATGGTGCAGTCCTTATTATCCATTGGAGCAGCCAATACCATGCTTGGAGCAAACTATCCAACCGGTTGAAGTGATCGATGGGTCAAAAAAAGAGGAAGCACAGGCAGCAGTGAAGAACCTGTTCTTCGAAGACGATGATATAGATCGCGGTGTCATTTTTGAGGAGGAGGGGGAGGAAGTCCCTTCCATACAAGTTGTAATTAGAGGAGCGCACCTCAATAACAGGACAATCAGAGCTACCAGAGCCCGGCGAGCCTCGGGGAAGCAAGGCTAAAAAAGCATCACGCACTATTTGTTTTTACTATTTTACTTTCCTTTCGCACTTTATTTTTGCAAGAAAAAAGTTATAATGTTCAAAAATAGTTATGGAATTTATCAAAGCATTTCAGTTCTATTCATCCTATTCTTGTTATTTTCTCTCATTACTTTACTTATACACCATTACAATTAATTATCTTGATGAACCAATGACCGTAACATGGAACGAGACAACGCAACAAACGGATATAGATTCAGACAAAGATGACATACTAGAGGAAATCATTAAAGAAGTTGAGAATTCTTAGAACAGACCTAAGTCCAACCTGGATGAGACTGAGATTGTTAACCTGGGAGGTGCAGAAAACATCAAAGAAACACGAATAAGCATTTATTTGTCACCATCGGAGAAGAAAGAGTACACAAAGTTTCTAAGAGAATATGAGGACATATTCGCATAGTCATACGACGACATGACTGGTCTGAGTAAATCTATCATGGCTCACAAATTGCCAACCGATCCAACGTGTCAGCCAATAAAATAGAAGCTTAGAAAGTTCAAGCTATACATGAGTCTAAAAATCAAGGAAGAAGTCACTAAGAAGGTCAAAGCTAAGGTTCTCAAGGTTGTAGAGTATCCACCATTGTTAGCCAACATTGTTCCAGTGCCAAAGAAGGACGGGAAGGTTAGAGTCGGTGTTGACTACTAGGATCTCAACAGGCCAGTTTGAAGGATGACTTCCCCTTGCCGAACATACACATCTTTATGGACAACTGCGCCAAGCATGAGCTGTAGTCATTCGTAGATTGTTTCACGGGGTATCATAAAATCTAGATGGATGAAGAAGATGTTGAGAAAATGGCTTTCATTACATCATGAGGAATGTACTGCTACAAGATGATGTCGTTTGGATTAAAGAATGTAGGGGCCACCTACATGTGGGCCATGACTATCATTTTCCATGATATGATACACAAGGATATCGAAGTATATATGGATGATGTCATCATCAATTCCAAGGAAGCCGTTGATCACATGGAAGATCTGAGAAAGTTTTTCAACAATTTGAGAAGGAACAAACTGAAGCTGAATCCCGCAAAGTGTGCATTCGGGGTTCTAGCTGGAAAATTGCTTGTGTTTATTATGAGTCGTCGAGGAATAGAACTGGATCCATCGAAGATCAAAGCCATTCAGGAATTTCAACCGCCAAAGCTACCGATGATGAGCACTCTTATTATCGTAAATCTCTGCCGAGTAATTATAAAAATTTACTAGACGCACTCTCCCGAGCTACGCTAGCTGCCTTTTAATACAGCTCACTTCAGATTGCATCCAAGGCTTCTTCACCAGAAAAAGAAGAACCATTAAATTAAGGGGTTGGGGGAAGGTAAGAAATATAAGCACAACCGTGAAAATGACCATCTTGACCACCACACATATCACACACATTCCACACATAAGATTGAGTTGGTGCACAAAACTCGCTCTCGGGAATATTTTGATAATTTTGCCCTGAGTGGTTTTCTTCACAATATGCATAAGGAGGATTAAAAGTAGAATTACCAACATCTAAATTCTCATAATTCCATGATGCCATGTTTCTCAAATAACCAAATAAAATTAAAATAAAAAAATAAAATAAATCAAATAATAAAATAAAAGTTCAAACTTGAAACTTAGCAATATGTACACCTACAATTATACCGTTAGTTCCCCGGCAATGGCGCCAAAATTTGATCACGCCCAACTACGCCTTATAAAAAGGACAATGCGGTCATTGCAAATATAATCTGGCTTACAAGTTCGGAGTCGAATCCCACAGAGAACTAAAGTTTAGCTACAGCTGTTCACTATCACCAAGAAAACAAGCTTGAACAATTCCTAACTTATAGATATTTAGATTCTTGTGTTTGAAAAATTAACTAATGAATTAAAATAGTAAATTAACAGCTAACGATACTGAGGGTTAGAGAAAAGATTAAGGAGGTCTAGAGTTCTGATTTCCCCTATTGTCGGAATCCTTCCCGCTATGTCTTCTATAATTTTGCCTAAGTATTCTCTACCGATCATGAGCACTCTTATTACCATAAATATCTCCTGAGTAATTACGATAATTTACTAGACGCACTCTCCCGAGCTACGGTAGCTATCTTTTAATACAGCTCACATCAGATCGCACCCAAGGCTTTGTTATCCTTAATCCCGCCTAAAAAACCCTCGGTTATTGATCCCTTATATACTTTGGGAGTGGTGTTGTTAACAATTACCTAAATTATGCACTCTCTCCCGATTTATGCATACTAAATAGGCCCAGCTAATTGAGAGCTCTTCAACCAACCACAATATAAACGTAGTTGAACAAATAGAGAAAAGCTATGGCTCAATTATATAAAACATAACAAGAATTTATCCTACAAAAGAAGCTATCAAAAATCTAGATAACAAATCAGATATTCATAATGGTATGTAAAACTACAATACTAAAAGTCATAACCAACAACGAAAAATAGGAAGAGGAAGGAAAAACTCGTAGAAGAATTCCCCGCCTTGCTCCTCGCGTGTTCTTGCCTCCAAGGGTGTTGTCTAACCCTAAAGTAGTATCTCTCTCCTGGTTTTGGCCGTCTTCCTTCGTTTAATATAGGGTTCAGGGATTAAAATCCCGTGTTTTGCACTTTGGTCCCTGAAATTTATGCTTCCTGCCGCGGTCCTACCGCGGTTACGCCAGGTCCGCGGCCAGAGTGGCCTTCAGAATCTGCAACAGTGTTCTGCCACGGTCCTACCGTAACTGCACTTTTTCACCTTGTTTCGTTTCGCATTTGGAACAATATAAAAAATGAAAGTTGTAGCCCATTGCGTTAGATTTCCAACCATATATATTGGAGCGCAAATGAAGTTCTGAGTAAAACGTTATGTCTATTTTATTAGATAGTGTGCAATATCCCTCCTCGAGTTTTCGTTTTTGTACTTAATTATCAAATTTGACCCCCCAATACGATCCCGGATTAATTAATTGGGCTTTTAATCAGACTTCAAAGCTCTAAATCACTTGATATCATTCCTTAACATCTATATAGCTCGGAATCACTCCTATAAGGTATAAAACACACTGTTAGTGCAAAACACTAGCGAGTAACGCGCAAACTCAACTGAAGTGCAACAAATTAGAGTCTAATAATTGACTAAAATACGCAATTATAGCTTATCATCAGTATCATACCCGTCCCTTAGCCTACGTTACAATCTTAAAGTCCTAATTGATCCCAGATTTAGCTGGCTTAAATTAGTGAAGATATACACTACGGGAAAGCTTATGGTATAACCACAAGATGCATATGAATTCTTTGTGAGGGTGAGCGAAGTTTGCTCAATTGTGTGATGTACTTGATTTATACTCAAAAGCACATTTCAATATGTGGACTAGTATATTTTCACACTTTTGTTTACGGCGAGGGCACATGATCTCATGAATGATCGGTGATTTTGTAAACTTTCTTGTTGGGTAAGTGCATGAGTTAAGGGTGCTTAGTGGTTGCAAGTCAGCTCTTGAGGTTGGGTGGTGACAAATAGGTTGTTGGAGTTAATAGAATTGAGATATTATACTTCGGCATGCTTAAAAGGGAAGAACATAAAATTTTGTGTGTTCATGCTTGGGTGTCGGTATTCATCATAGTCAAGGGTATAGTGTGTGGTTAAAAGTTAAGGTCCATAATTGAGACTTGTACGTAGTTGGGGGTTTATTTGATAGTCCCATTGCTCGAGGACGAGCAAGAGTCTAAGTGTAGGGTGTTAATGTTTAGCTTAAAACATATATATTTCTATGTATATCGCCTCATATTTCACTTTTGTTTCGTGAATTTGGGATGGTAAATGTGATGATTTATATTAATTTGAGTAATTTTATGTGTAGGAATAATTCGGGAGCAATTGGGGGCGAAAGATGCAAAATTAGAGCCAAAACAAACGAAATCAGGAAACTTGCGAATTTGGCTGTGGCGCCAAAAATAGTAGCTAAAAATATTGGAGCGTCGTGGCGCCAGGGTGCCGGTGATGTGAATTTTCTCCAATTTTGCTTGAGACGAGGTTATTTTGGCCCTAGACCTACCCAACACATATAAAAGCAAGACTAAACCTATTTTTGAGGGGGGAGGGCGGCTGTAAGGCCCCGGAAAATTTCGCTAAGTAATTTAGGATTTTATAGTGTCACGCAGGCTTATTATAATATGTTTATATGCTACTAACATGTTTTACATCCATTGGATTTGGTAAATATGTGTATAAGTCTTATGGTAAGTGATTTGGGGTCCCAGGAAAGGCCTAAGTCTAAGAAAGATTGGAAAAGTCCATTATAGGCTAAGATTTCAAATGAGTTCGCACAAGCCCCCATTTTTTACGGGTATAAATAATTATGTATAAGATTTTATGTGGTGAATAGTATATCAAATGAAAGCTCTTTGAGTCTAGTTTCCAACGCTTCAAACCATTCATCATTTGGACATTCCTACACAAAGTTATGATCAAATTACCAAAGGCTGGAAAATGCGATCCGGTGTCATGTCATATCTGCGGTCCGCATTTTCATTCCGCGGTCCGCATTGTCGTTCTGCGGTCCACATTTTGACCGCAGATTGAACCAGTGTAGCTCATTTTTGGGCACCAATTTTGTGGTGCATTCTGCGGCCCGCATGTTCATTCTGCGGTAGCATAGTTGACATCGGAGGGTTAATTTTCTAATTTTCATAACCCGACCCCATTTTGATATATAGCCTTTGGGGCTTCATTTGGGGTCATTTCCTACTAATTTTAGATAGAGGTGAGAGTATTTTAGAGAGAGAAGGAGGAACCCAACATTTAAATCATCCAAACCTTGCATCAATCTTTAAGAATCAAATAACCCAATCACAAGATCTTCATCTAAGAGGTAAGATTCTATACCCTAGGTTTTAATTTCGAGTTTTGGAGTATAAGATGGGTTGTTGAGGTATGATTCTTGGGTGTATTAGTATTGTGTATACATGCATGTACAACTTAGTTTTATGGGAATATTGTTTAACTTAAATAAGTAAGATTGGGCTAGGGAATGAAGGAAGTCTTGAAAAGGGGATTTGAAATCAAGATGCTCATATAGTATTTGATAAAATGCTCAAATGAGCTAGAGTTATGAAAATTTTTCTAATTTGTATTCAATTTTGTTATGTCTCAAACTAGATTGGAATTGCTAGAATTTTCGGAACGTTGTAGTAACTTAAGGAAAGCTTAGACGAGGTATGTATGGCTAAAACTCCCTCTTCTTAGAAATTGAGCTCCCATGGTGCCCCTGCGTATGTTGTAAGTACGGAATTTGATTTATGTAGTATTCATTATTTCAAAGGATTTGGGGTGTTGCAAGAACATATGTGAAAGATGTACCTCAATGTGTTTAATAGGTTATTCTTGGTAAATGAGGATATGTGAAAAATGGGAACCATGTGCTAAAATGCCTAGACTTCAAGTCAAGTTTAAATTGAGGTTTTGATGCCAAATTGTGTGAGAAAACTCGTTATGGTTGATCCTCCGAATTGTTCTTATGTGTACGAAATGTATTTGATTGATTGTGTCTAGTTGTTGGTAATGTACAAATATGTTTGGAAGTGAAGTAAGTGACTGTGTAAATGTGGTAAGATTGAACTTTGGATTCTTGCTGTGATTGGTACTTTACATGAATTGGTGTTGTGACCCTATAATTACAAAAGATGAATTCCAATATGATATTGGTGCTATTGTTGATAACTTAAAAAGGGTGCAAGGAATATGAATCATGTATTGAAATTCTAAGACCTTAAATTGAGAATTGCGTTGCATATCTTATGCCAAACTATGTTAAATCCCCTATGTGTAGAAATGTTCAAAGTAATCAAATGGATTTGGGAAATAGAGTGTGTCCAATGTGCCGAGAACTTGAATTTGTATAATGTTATGATTGAAAAAGAAGGATTCAAGAATAATTGGTGTAATTATTTGCTTATGCCTTCAATGTGTGTTTTATTATGGGTTGGTGTATCCCTTCTATTGATTTGGAAGAATCCATTGTGTTTAAGGTTCCATTGTCAATAAACTTGAGGTGTATGATTTCTGAGATATTGTATATGCCGAGGATTCATGGTTCCTCTCATGTGTATTTGACATCTTGAATTAAATGGCTTATCGTTGAAATTGATAACTGACGTGAAATATGTGGAAATGTGGGAAATAAGAGATTGAGTTATAAAATATGGCCTAGCCAAGTATGCTGTAATGATTGTGGCCCCATGTGCCTATTAAATAATATGTTGACCCTATGGACGGGCTATGAAATGCATAGGTGTATAATATAATATGTGAAACCTATGGACGGGCTATGAAACACATAGGTGTACACTATAATACGTGGAACCTATGGACGGGCTATGAAACGCATAGGTGTATACTATAATATGTGGAACCTATGGACGGGCTATAAAACGCATATGTGTACACTATAATATGTGGGACCTATGCACAGGCTATGAAATGCATATGTGTATAATATAATATGTTGGACCTATGGACGGGCTATGAAACACATAGGTGTATAATATAATACGATATGTGAACCCTATGGATGGGCTATGAAACGCATAGGTGTATAATTTGATGTGTGCACTCACTAGACGGGCTATGAAACACAACCTAGAGGTATGGAGATTTATGTGAAAGCTATGTGATCCCTTTTATTTGATAATGTTGTGATCATTTAAAATGTTTGAGTTTTACCAGAGTATTTCTTTATTCTTGTTTGATAGTTCTTTCTAATTAGATGGCGTTTAGTTATACATACTAGTGCTATTCAATGATACTAACGTCCCTTTTGCCGGGGGCGCTACATTCATGTTATGATTGTAAGTGGTTCCACAGTAGGCAGTGTTGGGCGCAGCCAGTGACGCATCTTCCTTTCAGCTGAGTTGATGAGCCCCACTTCATTTTGGGGCCTTGTATGATTGATTATCATGTACTTTGTATTTAGAGGTATAGCCGGAGCCTTGTTGCCGGCATTTCTACATAATTCTTCAGTTATATTTAGAGGCTCCGTAGACAAGTTTTGGGTAGTGTCGGGTATTGGAATTAAAGTAAGAATATCGATGTTTGGCAAAGACCTATAACACTTGTGATATTTTGATAAATATGATTTAAGTTGCTAATAGAAAGGAAATGAAAGTTCTGAATGAAATACTTACTAAGTCTGATTAATGGAGTCCATCTCCTATTTAGTCATGAGGTTGTTTGGAAAGAATGAAACCTAACAGGCTTGTTCAGTCGGGTTTACTCGGTTTAGCGTCGGTCACGCTCCTCGAATTTTGGGGCGTGACAACGCCAATTTAGAGAGATCTAACATACTTTGAAGGGAGTTTCACGTGGAGGAACACACACCACGTTTGGAGATGGCTTCTAACTAGTTTTTCTTCTCTTCTCTTCCTTTAATTTCATAGTTTATTAGTTCTAGAATTTCGGGTGCTACATGAACGTTGTAGTTTGAAGCTTGAATTGTTCTTATTATTTTATCATATTGGTTTATTTATTCAATCTTGCGTTTAATTATTTGATTGCTTGATCACCAATTGAATACTATCTTCAAATCTAGGATTGAACTCAGGAGAGGGAATTGTACATTGCATATAAGATTGAGTAGAGCAAGATCTTAACTCTAGGGGGACGAGGGAGGACGTATTTGCGGTTAGGATAGGAATATACCTAATCACCTTGCTTGGTTATTATACGGGAATTATAAATGCGTTCTTGTTAATTCTAATTCCATAGGAATATAGGCTTTAGATTAGCTTGAATAGACGAGTTGTACTTCGGGAGAAGGCTACGAACAATATTAACCCTGTCAACCAATAAAACAGACAAAATAAATTAGACGATTTAAGTGGAAAACTTAACGGGATTGTTAGCTAACCCATAACACTAGAACATTCACTCACATTAAATTTGTCTCTATAATTCGCCAACTTGTTTTCTTTAATATCTTAATTTGTTATTTTAGATTAATTTTAGTTAAATATTCATATTGGAATTCGCTTGAATAGATTAATTGTTTGGTTTAATTTAGTTGATAGTTAATCACAACTCTCTGTGGGTACGATATCCAGACTTACAGTCCTATGTTACTTGTCGACCACGTATACGTGCGTGCGCGTTTGGGAGCAACAGACCACTTTCTAAATTTGGAAACAATTTACCTTAAACTTACAACTCTAACTTTAATGAGAAGTTTTATAAACACACAAATACTCTGGCCCCTTTTTAACTTTTCTAGGACCGCAAATTCCAAAAGTCTTTATTTTTTTTAAACTCGTACCCAGCCTAACCAGTTCACATAAATTGAAATAGAGAGAGTAATATGTTTTTTACGGGTGTACCAAAGATAAATAGTCACTTACGATGAATCTAATAACGTACCTCGCAAAATTAGCGTGCAACTTGTCGTGTATACCGAGGTCTTCCACAAAAAAAAAAAAAAAATCAAAAGTAGCTAGCTTAATGGCGAATCACTCCCAAAGGCTGATAGTACCTACGAGCCGACAGCAGTGATTGGTATAACATGCCCAATTGACAATAATGTTGGAAATTTATTGAGCTAAGTCAATTGTTTCATGATTGACTATTGCTGATTATTTCT
>MU694280.1:0-12696 GCA_026770625.1 Nicotiana glauca | reverse complement strand
CACCAAGTGTTTATAATAAATTATTAAATACATTATATGTGATTACACATACACTTCTGTTACTTATTCATCATTATAATGCATACATAACTAAATCACATAATTATAGTAAGTTAAGTTAAATTTGAATTTCATTGCACATAACACAAAATCTTACGGCAATTTAGGCTAGATAAAAAAAAATTTCCTACCTTACTTGCCTTATTATAAACTTTTGTCGATCAAATGGTTTAAATTTTACGATTGATCAAGTTATAAAAATATGAGGTGGTTAAGCAGGTAAGTTAATAATTTATTATATTTTTTTCCCCGTATTTTCCGCGCATCGCGCGGGTACTATACTAGTATAGAGAGAAAGAGAGAAGAGATTCTTATTTCTTCCATGTATTCAAGTGTATCCAATATGGTACCAAAACCCTCTATTTATAGAATTACATAGAGGCATACAAACGAATGTCATAAACATGACATTAAACATTTGAGATCATGGGGAAGTTATGGAGGTGTGAGAGTTAAAACTATAATAGTGAGAAGTAGTGAGAATTATCTACATAATAGAGAAGAGTAGCGGGAGTAACTTCTTTAGGAGTTATAGACATCCACTACAAAATATAATATTTCATAACACTATATTAATATAAATTATTCTAAGTATAATCATTTCGCATCATTAATAATAGATAGGATTAAAGAATTGTTACGTAGAAATTAAAATAGGAAAGATAAGCTGGTATTATCATCTACTATAAGGGAAATTAGCATTATGAAGCAAAAATTGAGAGGAGTTACCTGAAATTATATATATATATATATATATATATATGCTAAATGTTGGATGACTAAAATATCCTCGAAACTTTGATAGACTTTTATGCCCTTATAATTTTGAGTGAAAGGTGGATTTAATTGTAATATTCCAAATATATTACCTAAGAAAGGAATTCTTTACGGACTAAAACTCTAATGCCAAAAGCAAATTCTTACTCTACAAATACCTAGAACTTTTAATACAACTGCAAATTGGTAAAGTTGGAAATAATTATGAATTTGGATAAGCTTACTATACTTGTCATTCCGATAAACAACTTGTATAAAAACTAATATTAAATATTATTACATTCTTTAACGGATTTATAAATTTATTCGTATCTTGTGTAATTTTAAACTTTAATTGCATATATACAACTTCTATTTTAAGCAACTCACTAGTTAAAAAAATAAATCTAAATGATAAATATCTCCGCGTGCATTGCAATATGACGTATACAATTATAGTACAATGCATTTCAGGAGCTTATATATCACGCCAACGCAAAATCTCCATTGCCTTTTAAGCCGGCGACGAACATAAGGCCGCCGCCGATCATTTAACCTCCCGTCGACGTCTATCATTCAATTCTCGCCGCTTTTTGCTCGTAGGTCAACAATTCCGTATTTCTTTTGTATGTTTTGTGTTTTTGTCTTCTCAATTCATTCATGTAATTTTTTGTGCGTATTTACACGAGCTGAATTATTTGGTTTTACTAGTGAAATTCCTGTTTTTGATTTTTTGCTTTGAATTTTTGTTATGGATCTAGGGTTTTTGTTGATTTTGTAGCGTCTGGTGACTTATAATTTAATTTCATGACTAATATAGTTTCGTTTTTGATTTAGACTGCTGAAAATTGTGATTTTGTGTCGACATAGCTAGTAATTGAGGTATTAGTTGCTAATCAACACTGGAGTCTAGTGTTTTATATTTAAGCGATACCTATTTGGGTAAAATTCCCATTCATCTCATTGTTTGATATGCCTTCTTGCTCCAGCTGATTTCTCGGGTTTTATACTTTGAAGATGATTTTTCTTTATGGATCTAGGGCCTCTGTTGATTTTGTTTGCCTTGAATTTCATTTCATGATGAATTTAGTTTAGTTTTTGGTCTAGATTACTGAAAAGTGAGATTTTGCATTGAATTTTAGCAAGTTATTGTTGTATTGGTTGCTAATCGATGCTGAATTCTAGGGTTTAATATTTAAGAAATACCTTATTGTGCTTTAAGCTTGTACTTTTGTGTATGGACCGATGTTTTAAAAGGCATTTTGGGGCTTATCGTGGGGCGTAATTCCCAATCTTTTGGGGCTTCGCTTAGGCGTAAGTCCCAACTTTTTGGGCACCCAGGGAACTTATCCAAATTGGTGCCAAAATTGCTTATTAAATTCGTTTTTAATACTTAAATACTCAAAAGTTAACTCATTGTAAATTCTCAAACTAAAAAGAGTCAAAATTCAAAGGCTTTTTCTAAGTTTTTACCCTGCTTTCCTAGTCTTTTCTCTTTGTCGTTTATTGATTAGCAAATCCTCTTTGGCAATGTCGGCGAAGTGCGAACTATAAAGCAAGAGCTTTGTCCTCCAAGGCTTGCTCTCTTTCCATGCTTGCAACTTCTTTATGCTTCATTTTTTTCAAGTTTTTCTTTTTACTCTCTTTATTTCAAGTTAGTTTTTGGTTTTAGAATTTGTTGTGGTATTCAAGTTTAGATACTTTCCTTGAGACTCTATGCCAAAGAATATTCTATTCATGTTATAATGAGTATTTATGATTTGTTTTTTTAGTTTTAGGTTTTCAAACAATAACCTTATTCTATTGTCATTTTTATATTTTGAATTATTAGGAAGTAGAATATCATTTTTACAACTCAAATATGTTCCATCATCTTTTTTTTATAGGTGTAATCTAAGTTGCTCGGACTCTTTACTTTTGCTGCCGCACCCATGTTGACACAATGTGGGTATGGGTGTGAGTGTGAGATCCATACTAGAGTTGGTCAACCAATTTTGGGTATTTTGACCAACATCGACCGAAAAATTCGAGACAGATACACTGATTTTTAAAATAAAAACAAAAGCTAGGGTAAAAAATTGAAGAAAATGGAATATATTGTATATAGAAATTTATATGCTGATCAATATTTTCTCCTTATCAGAGACCTTGTTGGTTTTTCACATAATGTCTCATAATTAAGACATTAGATATTTGAATTACTTTTAGCCGAATCGTTGCACCTGTATCTGTACCTTGATCCGTACTTCCGAATCTTAAAATTTAGATCAAGAAGGACCCAACCTCTGGATCCGCATCAGTATTGGACACACACATCCGAGTCCGGGCAGCTTAGGATGTAATGCATCTTTACGTCTTTCACTTATTGAAGTAAATTATTTATTGGTAATAGTTGTGCACATGTTAGCACGTTTATATAAATATAAATATTTTCCAACTTATTTTATGATTTTCTTGAATTTTCTACAATTTTAATCTGATTTTTACTTTTTGTCGCTTATATGTTTATTTTGTTAATTTAAAAAACATTCAAAATTAAGATCCATAAGGCTTACGCCCTCAGGGCTTACGCCTTGCTTCGTGTTAGCGTCTCAGGGCTTACGCCTTGCTTCATGTTAACGCTCGCCTCATGCCCACTACTTTTAAAAAACTGGTATGGATCTAGCCGTCTAGGTTTATTTCTTTCTTTTCCTGATTTGAGCTAGTTTTACAGCTTTGATTTGCTGAAATTTTGATTTACATGGAGAATTTAGTCGCTTTCTTGGGTTTAGAAAACTAGGAAATGAAGATTGTGTACCGAATAGTTTAGTTTCCATGGAAAATCTTGTTGCTGTTGGTCTTGTAAACTGGAAGGTTATGTTATTGTATTGATTCGTTTAGTTTCAATGGTAAATCAAGTGAACTGTAAATTTAAGATTTTCTGTTGACTAATTTAATTTCTATGGCATATTTAGTTGCTTTTTGGTCTACTAAACTGGAACATTAAGATTTTGTATTGTCTGGTTTAATCTTCACTGACAATTTAGTTGCTCTTTTGGTCTAGAAAGCTGGAAATTCAGGATTTTGTGTTGACTTTAGTGGGCTATTGAGGTAGAATTTGTAACAGCAATTTAATTTTCATGGCGAATATAGTTTTTTTCCGGGCCTAGGAAGCTGGAAATTTAAGATTTTCCATTGACTAATTTAACTTCGATGTTGAATTTAGCTGCTGGTCCAGAAACTCGAAAATTAAGATTTTGTGTCGACTTTAGTCTTTTAGCAAGTTATTGAGGTATAATTTTTTGATAAGGCGGTGAGGATGTCGACACCGGCGAGGAAGAGACTGATGAGGGATTTTAAGCGGTTACAGCAGGATCCACCGGCCGGCATCAGTGGAGCTCCGTATGACAACAATATAATGCTATGGAATGCAGTCATTTTCGGGTATGACAATGAAATTGACTGACAGTCGTGACTTATAACTGTTTTTACTTTGGAATATCTGTTTCTTTCCACAGCAGTTTCGTTATGCTTATACTTTTTTTTTCTCTTTTGTTTTATCCTTGAAATGCAGCCCTGATGATACTCCCTGGGATGGAGGTGAGGCAATTGTTATCCTATGTATTCTTTCCCCTGTAAAATATGAATGGTAGTATAGTCATGGAAAGTGTGTGTGTATATATAAATATGCATCATTTTCTGTTTTAGTTTTGTCAATTCTGCATTCTTATTGAACAATAAGGAGATGAGCATCTTTGTTGATCTTATCAACTGCTGATTTGATCTTGCATACTTGCATTTCAAGGACTCTTTTAATGCTATATGAATGGTAGCATATTCATGGAATATCTCTCTCTATATATATACATATGGTTAATTTTTGCTTTCTCTTAAATGCCCTTACCAGCACAACAACAACACATTACTATGAGTGGCTCTTTTGTCTTTTTATCCGAAATTTAATCCCAAACATTCCCGTCTTTTCTTATCTTCTCTCCCTCGTCAATGGTGATTCAAATAATCCCTCTCTTCTGCCAAATTGAATTACTTTTGAACATATAAACATAAACATAAACAAACCCAGTATGTTCCCACCAGGTGGGGAATTTCTTTGAACATATTTTTAAATAGAAATGAAATTTAAACAGAGACAAAGTTAAAAGGACTGAAATAATGAGCTGTCAGTTTGGTTTAATTTGTGGAGAGGACTGAAACAATAAAGAGAACATGGAGAGAGCTTGAGAGGGATCTGAGGAAGAAGTGGTCCTGTTGATTTGGGTATTCTGAAAGTGGGATTAATTGACCAAATCCCTGTTCAAATTTTATAGAAACAGGATGGAGATTTCACTGAAATGTTCCAACAACCCGGTAGAGCGGAGTCTTCATGTCCTGGCTATCTCTCATAGGAAACAAGCCCTTCGTCGGAAATCATGGTTGGACGTAGAACCAACTTCATTTTCCGGTCATATACCATTGTCAAATCATCAAACGTGACCAATCCTCTTCCTTGTAAAATTATTTGTAGTATGTTAAGAAATGGTCAAATGATGCCGCTAATTGCTCTATGAACACCTAAACAAGGAATGAAATTGAGTTCTTTGTTTTCTCCATAATTCAACTTGAGCCTTAGTAGATGAAAAGAAACTTCAGTCTTATAGTCTTTCTTTCTTCTGTGAGACTCTTTTTATTCCTCTTTCTTCTGTGAGACTATGATAAGAGAGAATGAGGGGAAACAATAATAGAAAATGAAAAAAGACGAAAATGTCCCTATTTTTAATGTGTTGGAAGAAAGTAGTAAGGGCATTTATGAGAATTAAAAAATGGGGATGTAGTAGGTTAGCAACAATCATATATATATATATATATATATATAGTCCTATGAGAGGGCAGCATTTTCTGTTTTAGTTTTGCCAATGCATTCTTGAAGTACAATAAAGAGATGAGCATCTTTGTTGATCTGATCAACTGCTGATTTAGTGTTTTATACTTGCTTTTCAAGGTCTCTTTGAATGCACTATGCTTTGGTTTTAATTCTGGATGCTCCATCTTCAAAGTGAAGAAGGCTTTCTGGGCTTCTAGTGTCTAGTGGTGCATTACCCCTGTTTTTAGTTCTCCTTGATCTTTCTCAGCATTATCTTTTGCTCTGTTTTTCATCTGCTATTCCCCTCTGAGAAAAAGGAGGGGCACATGTCACATGTGGTTTATTTGCTTTATAATATGTTATTTATTCCACCTGAATCTAATTATCCTGGCGACATTTTTCCTTCACAGGTACATTTAAGTTGACACTTCAATTCTCAGAGGACTATCCAAACAAACCACCAACTGTGCGATTTATTTCCAGAATGTTCCACCCAAATAGTAAGTAGCTCGAGTGAATTTATTTGTGACCCCCCACCACCCACCACCCACCCTTTCTTTTGTCTTTTTGGGTATAATGTACTCCTTAGAAAGGGTAATATTGCTCATTGTTCAACTTGACCAAGGGTATTCTTTTTGCCTGTGTCTATAAGTTACCCTTACTCTTGCGCCAGATAGAAGGAAAGGGAAGCCTATTCAGCGACACCTCCATGCTTTTTTTATAACCATGGTGTACGGGCCAGCCTTTGCATTTATTGACTATTTCACCTGGTACCTGCTACGTTCTACCAGTATACGTACCTAGTAACTCTGCTCACCAAGGATTAGATAAAGGGAACAAATCACACAGTAGTTTTTGTCTCTACTGGGATTTGTGATTTGAACCTTGATTTCCAAGGGTTGTACTCACTTCATCGACCAACAGGTTACACTTAGGTACAAACAAAAACGAGAGTACTCTGCTACACCAAATGTTTAGGCATAAAAAATTACTTAATATGCCCTTTTTCAGATCCAAACTGGCCAGAGCAAGCTGAGCACTAGGGGTGTATATAGGTCGGGTTGGTTCGGATTTTACAATTACCAAACCAAACCAAAAAAACTCGGGTTTTTCAATCTCGGTTTTTCATGGGTTATTCGGGTTTTTTCCGGTAGAATCTTCATAGAACAAAACATATAACGTATGCTCAAAATATTTCTTTAATCCTAGTAAGATATAACTATATAAAGTATTTTCCAAGAAAATAATAAAAAATATGAGATGTGTCATGGCATTATCCTAAAAAATTCAACAATAAATTTCTGTAATATAAATATTGCTAATTAAAAAGCCATAATAATAATAAATATAATCTAAAAGTACTAAGTCATGCTAAAATAAATAGACTAATAAGGGAGTATTAATCACATGACTAAACGCTAAAGAAAAATAAAAATAGGTTATGCACTTTTATCTAAATTATTGCAAACAAAAAATAGATATTCATTACATTCCTGTTTGTAATATTGAATTGAATGTCTTTTGTTAGCATTAGTATTAATTTGATTTTAGTTTGGGCTTTTGTTAGCATTATTTAATTTACTAATATTAATGGCTATAAAACTTATTGGAGCATTCAAAAGTTCTAAGTCCAACCTTGAAATAATACATTAAAAGATAAAATTATGAAATTTTTAAGAAATATTTATAAATTACAGCACAATAAGTATATTTATATATTAAATATATCAAAAATTTCTATATATGTAATATCGGGTTGGTTTGGTTTCGGTTTGACTTTCTTTAGTTAAAACCAAACCAAACCAATTATGGTCGGTTTTTTTTCCAACACCAAACCAAACCAAAGTCGGGTTTTTTTTCTCAGTTTGACTCGGATTATCGGGTTGGTGCGGTTTGTCGGTTTTCTTTGTACACCCTTACTGAGCACCATATAATCAATTAATGTTTAGACAGGATTGTTTTTTCTAAGGTGTAGTAAAATAATCTCAATATAGAATCCAACTTAACTTATACAACATTTGGTTACCTAAAAATTGGTTGTACTAATGTTCTTGCTGCATAAGTAATAATATGTTGGGTTTCATATGAGCCTCTGCATAACTACTGCAATGTTCGGGCTTTTCAGGGAAAAGCGGGAAAAGTGACTTATTTTCAGGGTAAAATCTCAAATAAGAATATGTATTGGCAATACTTGGATAAGGATATTTAAGGACAAAAATGTGCTTAAAGTAGGGGATCTCTACATAACAGTTCATGTATTACTATTCAGTGTTTAATTGACGACACAACAGTTTAGGTGCCGCATCCATTTAGACACGACACTAGTATGGTGGGTATGGATCCGTATTTTGCTTGGCATAGTTGCAGTACGACTTTCCTGGTCTATTTGTCTAATTGAAGCTAGCCGAGACCGATAGCTTTCTTATCATGCAGCTCCTGGATTGAAAAGAAGCTGGTGGGCCAAGGCTTAAACTGCCAGACAGAGACGAGCTATTTGGACTCGATCTGGTCAAACAATTTTGGGTAACTGCTAAGTTGCTCCGACACAACAATTTAGGTGCCGCACCCATGTAGACCCGATACTAGTATGTTGGGTATGGACCCGTACTGGATCTGATCAAACAATTTTGTATACTTTGACCACGATAGACGGAAAAATTCGAGATGAGATATAATTTGATTCCCGAAATTAGAACCAAAACTAGGGTAAATTTGAAGGAAATAACATATCTTAGTCCGTGACCAAAAACCCCACCGGTTCTTGGTTGCTTGAGAGAGTTGGACAATTTATGGGCAGATCATGTGTATCCTCTTTTCCATTTGTTTCTAGTAGAAAACCTTATCCAATATCTCCTACTTTCTTCTAAATGGTTTAAGCTTATTGCTGCTTACAAGCATTTTGTATTAACCCTTCTATTTGTACCTTTTTTCCTATGCACATAGTAGTTTTGGACAATATTTGGCTTTTGCTGATTTCTTAATATCTGTCTTATTGTTGTTCAGTTTATGCTGATGGAAGTATTTGCTTGGACATCCTGCAAAATCAGTGGAGTCCCATATATGATGTTGCTGCTATACTGACTTCAATCCAGGTACTTGAGGTTTTTTAAGTGCAACATTATTCCTCCCTTTTTAGATAATCTTAAAACCTACTAGATTAATATGAACTTTCATATTTAAATATATTTTTTGGGCTCAGGGGTGGGGTTGGAGAGATATTTATTCCAAGCACACTAACAGACGGAAGTCAAATGATTAAAACCCTGGTTACGGTTTGCATTTATATTAACATGTTAAGGACTGCTTTGATTTAATACCTAGTTCAACTCTATAGCTGTGAACTATTCTCCTACTTCATTTTTTGGTGCCATCTCTATTTATCAGTAAGAGCATGTTTCTTCACCGGTCAAGTATTTTCCATCTATTGCTCCAGTAAAGCACAGTTCTGTATGAGTTCCCCTTATGTTCTCATTGCTCTCTTTGAAGTGAGGTGTGAGGGATAGCATACAATGAAGAGAAATAAATATTTAATATTTGGGATAGGTTGGGAAAGCAGGCCTACTTCCTTGGTTTAAAATAGCTGACGAAGTATATTAATAGATGCCAATACACTATGTTTGATGTGATAATTAAAGAAATGATAAAAATAAAATGGAGGAAAAACAATAATAAAGGTACTGTAGCTTTCCCTGAAGATGAGGTTTATGTCCAAAATGTACTTCTGAAGCTTATACTCAAATTTATGATTCTGCTTAAGGTCATTACTAGGTTCTCCTTCACGTTTATGAACATCTGTGTAATTTTCATCATCCAGTCCTCCACGGAAGTCTTTCTTCATCTTGTTTAAGTTCTCTATTTGTTTCAAGCAAATTTCTTCACAATATAAGTAATCACCTAAGAAACTATTATACGAGGATTTTTGTAATTTTCATCATCCGGTACTCCATGGAAGTCTTTCTTCATCTTGTTTAAGTTCTATTTGTTTCAAGCAAAAAATTTCACAATTTAAGTTCTCATCTAAGAAACTCTTAAAGGTGCCCCTTTTTCTACCTGCGAAATATGAAAGTATGTGCACATTTTTCTTGCTTGCTAAATGTAAAAATAGGTGGCCGTATTTCTTACTTGCTTAGAAAAAAATAATGCACTTGCTGTTTTTGTAAAAGAGAGAGAGAACCCTACAAGCTATTAGCATCTTTGCTATTGATTAGACCCCTTACATGTGATTTTTCCTAGTGCAGTCTTTGCTCTGTGATCCAAATCCTAACTCGCCAGCTAATTCAGAAGCAGCACGCATGTTCAGTGAGAATAAGCGTGAATACAACAGGAAGGTGCGCGAGATTGTTGAACAGAGCTGGACAGCAGACTGACTTATCCCGCACTCTCGTATGTTACAGCAGATTATCCTGTCTCATACTGAAATTGTTCTCGTCTTGTCACTACATTAATAACTAATGTAGTAGGACATTTTCCTTTTTATATGTTCTTAGGGACTCTCGAGTGTGTTAAATCATGTTATGTTTCTCAACTGTTAAATCATGTTATGTTGCTCAACTACGAATGGTCTATGTACATATGATTTCTTGTATTATCCAACTGCAGTGAAATTGTATGAAGGTTGTTTCCATTGTTGTTTAAAGAATATTGATTCCTGTAAATCAATTTTACTCCATTGAGCGCAACATGGCACTACTGCTTATGCATCAGTTGTACCCTCAAGTAAGATAAGGTAGCAGTCATGTAACTTAAAACTGATGAAGCCTCTAATGTTTCTTTAAGCCTTATTGGATAATTGTTTGCCAGTCTGAAATGTATCTGCGTTCCACATCTTCTTTGCTACTAGTTTATATTTCAGGGCATGAAGTCTATAAATATATAGTGGAAAGTGCAGGATCAGTAATGTAGATACAAACCGATATCGGCTTTTATTGTGCAACTTAGTGGAGTGGTGTGGATATCTTTTTCAGACTGGGTTTACTTTTGTGAACAAATGTTATAAGGTTTTGCAGGGAAGCATGATGTTTTTCCTATTTCTATGTGGTCATAGAAATACAAGGATCCCCCTAGTTTTAAGCACAATGTACTTTGTTTAATTTTTCTAGATCATAAAACTTTGTTTAGTTTGCTTTGCGCGGCTAAACCTTATACTTGGGGATCCAAGTTGCCTCTATAACGTGCTGTTGACTTTGAATTAGAAGTGCTCCGTTGTCAGTTAATCAGTTTGAGTAGTTTGCCTTGTAATACTGGGTCATCTTTTAGCCTAAGAATTTTAAAAAGATGAATAACCATTTTTTACTGAGGTAATCTCTGAAAATTGAAAAGGAGAAACTTGGGATGGAAACAGGTAATTGCTACTTCTTCAACTTGATAGAATGATAAACCATCCTAGAGGTCTGGCTACATGATTTGATGTTTACTTTTGGCTGAACATTTTGCTTTTTTTTTTTTTTTTGGTTTCCTTATTTACATGATGCTGTTTAGGGACATCAAGTCATTAACGCCGACATTGAGCTCTTGTTGCTGTTATATCAACAAGGTTTTGGAACACTAGTTTGGATTTTTACCCAATAGTTTATCAAATTGAGCAAATTAAACAGGGAACTGCATAGTTGGATCCAGGCGTGTAACTGGATAATGTTCCTTTGACTTGTTATCATGATTCTGTTGGCCTGTGTGTGTAAGCTTGGCTGTCGATTCCCATGTGGTAGAAAGTCTTATCCATAATATCAGCTTTGTCTTCTAAACAACTGAGTTGGTGAAGGGCAATCCTACTGTATAATCTATCTCATGGGTTACGCACAGAGGGTAATGAAAAATAAGGTGGAAGCCAGGGTGGATTCAAAATTTAGACATTGTGGGTTGTGAATTGATGAGTGGGTTTTGAGCTGGCAGAGTTAATTCTAAAATGAATATCTAACTCTATTTATATTTGATTTGGCGTGTGCATCGATGGGGTTCAACTCCAAAATACTGAAACAACCCACGAACTGGTTGTTGGACCCGCCAATTGATGGGGCTGTTGATTTAGTCTTCTTGGATACTAAAATGTGTAGATACTCTTGTTCGTCATGCTTGCCAGTTATCCAAAGCTGTCGGTGGATTCATTGGCATATACTGCAGGCTTTGCGGGTCTCTCCTTTTGTACACCTCAGTGTGATGACACGGCCACATAGGCGCCATTTGGTATTTATTAATATCATGTGGAAGCTTAGATAAGAAGAAGGCTAGTAATTTGTAAGAAGATTCTAGAGAAGTATGGATATTTTCTTAGTAAGAACCTAGATCCTTATGGATTTGCTAAGAAAGTCCTTGGAATCTTCTAGGCTTGTAGAGAATTCTAGAGAAAGCCCTTATCTTGTAAATATCAAGGACTTGTATAATAATTAATATTTACACAATAGCCCCTAGGAGACTAGTATATAAAGGAAGTCATTCATTTGTAACTCGTCAAGAAAACATTTCAAGTTCTCTCTAATATAAAGCTTCCTTTAGCATTTCTCTTGTGTTCTTTCTTCCATTCTCTTAGCAATCTTGAGTGTAGTAGGGCTGACTTGGCATAGCAAGAATGTGAGCAAGTTGTGCAAGATCGTGAGCAAGTTGTCAAGTGCCGCATGTGTACTTAGTTAAGAACTAAGGACGTGACAACGTGGTATCAGAGCCAAGGTTTCAACTAAGGGAATGGCAAACGACGGAGAAATTAACGCTGCCAACACCCAAGCCAACGTCATCCTGGATGCTGCTGGCAAGAGCGGCCATAGCAAAAAGAGGAATGCCACCAACAAGAGCCAAGAGGTGACACCTGAGGTTGTGTCAAACGAAGGGCTTACATCCCAAGAACCATCTGCCACTGAGGCGAGCGAGGATGAAGTGGAGGTCCTTCCAGAGGACTCTCGCTCGGTAAAGAGTAAGCAAGAGTTGCAACGTTGACAAGTCACTGATATAGACCAAGCCATAGTGGAGGCCGAATTATTGATGGATTTCAGGCATGACAAGCACGACAAAGGCAATGGCAAGGAGTCAAAGGCTAACAATGTTAAAGGTGG
>MU694273.1:980-18728 GCA_026770625.1 Nicotiana glauca | reverse complement strand
TATTATTATTATTATTATTATTATTATTATTATTATTATTATTATTATTATTATTATTATTATTATTCATGCTATTAAATTGACAACAGGATGTTTTTATTTATGAAAACGGTGAGTAACTTGGCTTGCCTAGCTACCACGAGTAGGCGCCATCACGATCCCGATGGTGGAAAATCCGGGTCGTGACATTCATACTTCTTCAAATAGCAAAGATTTCGCTTATAAGGAATGATTAAAATTATTTATATTTCTAAATTTACTAATTTTAGAAAGTTCCCTTTTCGACATCATTATTTAAAGAAAATTTGAAAGATCACTTTCGATCATCTTAGGAAAAAAGATAAGTCTTTCTTTTTTTGATTGAATCATCAACGATTTAACTAATCTAAAATAGATAAATACACCAAACAACAAATCCAATTTTTTTTTATGAGATGGATAAAAAAAGATTAATATAAGGTAAGATTTTAATTCTTATTCTTTTTTTCATCTGATTGATACAATACAAAGAATGGGGAGGGTTTCGTATCTATCAATTCGATCAAATAGACTGAGCAATTGTCACCGTTTATAAATATTGAAATGAATGCCTTCCCATTACTGATTAACTCCTATCTACTCCATTCTATAGGACTGATGTAGCATAAATCAAAAGAAAAGAATGGGGTGTCCTAGTCTTTTTTATTTTTACGAAATGCAAGCTGTCTAGGCACAAAGCCAAACACGTCCAGATTAAGTCAAGTTTTTGCATAAAGGCACAATTCAATAATTATAATTGCTTTGAAGAATTAAGTTCAATTTTGAGGTCTTTTTGTTGATGAGGTATTAGAGCATCCAACGCATTTTAGCGGATAAAAGTTAAGGGAAAGACTCAAAGTCTTTTGTGGGGTTTGCTTTAAGTCTTTTTCTTTAATTTCTTTCACATGATTGGCAAGTGAACTGAGAGAAATGATCAAAATTCACTAATAATAAATATTTTTATTTTTCAAATGTGAAAAAGTTAAACAAAGAAAAAGAATTATATGTTGCCACTTAATTTCTGTTAACTTTTACCTATAATGCGTTGAATGACAAATTGACTTATAGTCAAGAACTCACAAGTAATTTCGTAGAAGGAATCACAGTCAAGAACTGTATTGCATTTATATTACCGCTTTAGCAAGCTCTTGTTTAATTTTATTTGCTTGAATTTATGGATGTGTCAACTTGTAATTGCCAGAATTTTCAAAACCTATTTATTTTATTTCAAAATTTAACTAAGAATTCGCTCGCCCCTAGGATACGCACTTTCAAGTTTTCGGTCATTTAAATTCATTCTTAGGAGACGCACTTCCTAGTTTGAGTCTTTGAAGTTCCACCCATAGGAGACACACTTCCTAGTCTGGTTCTTTCAAGTTATATTTTATTTTAGGAGACGCACTTCCTAAATTGAGATTTTTTCCTAGGAGACACACTTCCTAGTTTTGGGTCATTCAAGTTTATTCCTAGGCAATGCACTTCCTAGTTTGAGTAATTGAAGTTCCACCCTTAGGAGATGCACTTACTAATCTGGTTTTTCAAGTTATATTTTGTTTTAGGAGACGCATTTCCTAAATTGAGATTTTACCCATAGGAGACGCACTTCCTAGTGTGAGCACGTGATTTTTTCCCTAAGCTAATTATTCCCAAAAATTTAAATAAAATAATTTCTTTATTATTTTATAATTTTTGTGAATTTGGTGTTATTTTTTGGTAATTGTTGTATTTTATCTGTGCATTTTAATTCATATGAAAAATACAAAAAATACAGTTGGCATTTATTTGAGATTTAATTTCATATTTTTAAGATTAAGTAGTAGTTAAAATTGCTTGAAAACAAAGAAAATAATAAAAATAGCTCACTTTTGCATTTTTAATTGTTAATTATTGAATTTATCGCGAAATAAATTTTAAACAATTTTAGGAATTAATAGCTTAATTTTGGAGATGAATTAGGTTTCATTTTATTTTTTACATTTTTATAAAATTAAGAAAAAATAAAAATGAAATACAAAAAATAAATAAAGGAAATAAAAAAAAGAAAGGGAAAAGAAGTCATTAAAAGAGGACTCCTTTAGGAAAAGACCCAAATTGGGCTATATTAAATAAATTTTGTCCAGCCCATATCCACCCCATACCCGAGCCCATTCCCACCCGGTCCGCCTCAATAGGTAAAAAAACGACGTCGTTTAAATCATTGAAGATCTGGGCTGTCGAGGTTGATCAATCGGATGGCTCAGAAGTGGGGCTTCATTGGTATAAGAATGTCCTAAGACTCCCCCCCACCCTATCCACTCGTCTCCCTCACACCCCACATTCTCCAAAACCCTAGTCCCGGCGCCCTGATTTCCCCACCATCGGCTCTACCGCCGCCGACGAACACAACCAGGGCCTTTCACTCCCAAAATAACACCATGGCTTCCCCGTCTCCTCCTCTATTTAAATCCGTGATTCATTTTTCTCGAATCCCACCCCATGGCCTCAAATATCCATTTGAAATATCTCCGGCCATGACGTTACTCATCCCAAATTAACACCACTAGACCGCCTGGGCCTCCTCTACCCAACCCCCCTAACCACGTCCCTCGAATCTTGCCGGAACTGCTCGAATCCTCGTTTAAGTTTTTTTGGCCAAAACCCTAGTCATACCTACTCGCCCTAAAATGATACCAGATAATCCTTGGGCTTTTCTCGTAGTGAATTTGCCATCAGTAGAGCCCAATTTTTACTAGAGGTGGTCGAAATTGATTTTTGAGATTAACCGGATTCTTGAAGTCGGGTTAGTAAGTTCACGATTTTCTTTTCTTTAATTTTTCTAGGTGTTAATTTTACTTTTTATAACTGTTTAGTTTCTTAATTTTTTTTAGTAATAATTGTTAATCCAAAAATCAATAGTTTCTTTGATTTTGTTCGTATCTGCCTGCTCTTTTAGTTTTTAGGTTAATTGGTTATTGGTTTCTGTCAACAATTTGAATTTAATTCAATCTTTTCTGTTAGATAATGATTTATAGTATTAAGTTTCAATCATGATTTTGTTTAATCAGTAATCGTTCGAATGTCGCTTGGTTATTGATCCTAATTAGTTTAGTTTATAGTAAGTTCCTGATGTTTGTCGTTAATTCGATTTAGTGAATAGGTTAATTAATGGTTCAAATTAGGGTTTTATTTTGTAGTTGGTTAAATCAGAGATTAAGAGTTATTTGGTTATAGCTGCTGTTTAGCTCAAATTCGGGGGTAAAATAGGTAGTTCAAGGGTAGGGAATCTAGGATGAACTTCCTAGGATCTTCTAGATGGGGGCTTTTAGGTAATTTGTAAAAGATAGGTGTAGTGACTTGGGTAACAAGTTAATAACTAAGGGGCTAAAATGAAAATAAAAGAGGGACTAGTGTGAAAAAGGAAAATCTGAAATTGTATCTCTTAGTGCCTATAAAATGGCACCCACATGCCTTGAGCAAGAAGTTTTCTTTTAGCCATAAATTTCCCCCAAAAACACTTCTCAACCCGGCAGATCTAAGAATTCAAATTCCAGCTCAAAACTACTTTTAGATCTTAGCTTTCCTTAAGAGAAAAATAAAAAAAATAAAAAACGGTAGAAACTTTCAAAAAAAAAAATCACTGTTCCATTGCCTCTTTAGATCCTTTCCAAATTCCTATTTGAATGTCTTCATTTCTGTGCTGAATTCGATTTATTAAAAGCTTCTTGAATGATCTATGCCTTGTTTGAATAATTTTAGGCAATAATTGAACTGTTTTGGGTTGATTCACTATCTATTGAAGTATTTTGGGGTTCATCTTCGAGTTTATCTGGATGGAATTAGTTATATTGGTTGTGTTTGGTTTTTAACATACCCCTGGGCCACTAAACTATTACTGGGCTGCTATGGATTCATCTTTGAGTCGAAATCTGTTGTATTGTTGCTGTTCGAGTTCCAAGTTTCTGCTACTTGCTCCTCTGATCAATAATTTCTCCTTCTTCTTCTTGCAATCTGGTTCCAGGTACACTACCTCGAATTGCCTTGATGTACGCTTATTGAAGTTGAAATGAAATATTCAATGATCTATGTTCAATTGAAGGCTGCCTGTGTTTTCTAGTTGACATTAGTTATGTGTTTTCTGTTATATGAATGGTAGATATATGTATAATTAGGACCATCATTAAAGTCGGTGATTAGTAATTAAATATTGTAAGACATTGGACTGTTGAACTGAATCCTTGAAATGGCATGAGTTGTAGTTAATTCAGTATGTTTATCTAATTCGAATAGACTGTTAGACTGGTTATAATGGATATTCTCTATTGGTCTTAGTTTGATTTTGGTTCTGTGTAATTTAACTAATAAAATCAGAAGGACAACTGAAGTAGGAATTGGTTTAGAGATTTGTAATCCTCATGTTTATTAACAATTAAAAACGAGTGGAATATTTTCGTCATAACAGCCTTTCATTTCTATATTGATAAGTCATCTGAGTATTGCTTTAGCGAAGTTAACTAGTCGTTTCAGTATTGTTGTTTAGGACCCGTTAATTAGTAGACTATTTAGATTTTTAAGCTAATAATTGTTTGGAATCAAATTATGCTTCATTATTGCTGTGGTGCGGGCTCGATACTGGCACCATAGCCGCTTGGGTTGTGTTTGTGCCTGTTGGGATTCGATACCAGGCTTGAGGCACCACAGCTGCCTCAGCCTACCTTCTACTCACACTGGGCCTAAGTAATTGGGCTGTATTGAGGCCTGGGACTACAATCATACAGGCAAACTCGTTATTTGGGTTTGGGTTGGGAGAGTTCATTTCTTAGTTTAACCTAGTATAATTCAATGCAAAAGTAATTAGGATTCTTTCTTTTATTCTAGAGACAACAAAAATAGAAAGTCATAGTCACTTCAGGATTGGCCTTTAAATAAAAGTGATGAGACAAGCCTCGCCGAATAAAAAATATAAGTTGCGAGTTCCTCAAAAAATGGCTATAATAAGAATACGTATAATTCGGGATGGGCCGTTTAGCGAATTTCACAGCCTTCCCCAAAATAATAATGCGTTAGTCTCTTTAGGCGCGCTTTTAATAATATTACATTCCTAAACTCGGGTGTACATTTTTATGACCCAAATCCTAATCTCAACGGAGTCGAAATGTGTCAACAACCATGGGGGCATTGATGTGACGTGGTTTGAGATGCGTTTTCACGACGTTGCAATTCTTGTAAAAAATAATAATAATAATAATAATAATAAAAGTGGTTCAAAGTTAAAAGCATATAGGTTAAAACATATATTAAAATCAAATAAATAATCCAAATATGATAGTTGAGCGACCGTGCTAAAACCACGGAACTCGGGAATGCCTAACACCTTCTCCTGGGTTAACAGAATTCCTTACCCGGATTTCTGGTTCGCGGACTGTTAACAGAGTCATAATTTCCTCGGTTCGGGATTCAACCGGTGACTTGGGACACCATTAATATCCCAAGTGGAGACTCTGAATATTAATAATAAATCCCGTTTCGATTGTCCTTTAAGTGGAAAAACTCCTTTATGCCCTTGCGGGTGTTGCGAAAAAGGAGGTGTGACACCTAGTTTAGTTCATTTAAGTTCATTCTTAGGAGACGCACTTCCTAGTTTGGGTCATTTAAGTTCAGCCTTAGGAGACACACTTCCTAGTTTGGTTGATTCAAGTTTCACCCCTAGGAGATACACTTTCTAGTCTGGGTCTTTCAGGATATTCTTTTAGGAGACGCAATTCCTAAATTAAGAGTTCATCCCTAGAAGACACACTTCCTAGCTTGAGTCATAGAAGTTTTATCCATTAGGAGACGCACCTCCTAGTCTGGATTTTTTAGGATATACTGTTAGGAGACGCACTTCCTGGTTTTGGTTCACACAAGTGTCAGCCCTAGGAGACGCGCTTCCTAGTTTGAGTCATTGAAGTTCCACCCCTAGGAGACGCATTTCCTAGTCTGGGTCTTTCAAGTTATATTTTGTTTTAGGAGACGCACTTCCTAATTTGAGATTTTTCCCTAGGAGACGTACTTCCTAGTTTGTGTCATTTGAGTTCATTCATAGGAGACGCACTTTCTAGTTTGAGTCATTGAATTTCCACCCCTAGAAGATGCACTTCCTAGTCTGGATCTTTCAGGTTATATTTTGTTTTAGAAGACGCACTTCCTAAATTGAGGTTCCACCCCTAGGAGATGCACTTCCCAATTTTGGGTCATTTAAGTTCGTTCCTAGGAGACACACTTCTAGTATGGTTCTTTCAGGTTATATTTTTTCTTTAGGAGACACACTCTCTAAATGGAGATTTCACCCCTAGGAGATGCACTTCCTAGTTTGAGTCATTTAAGTTCATTCCTAGGAGATGCACTTCCTAGTTTGAGTCATTGAAGTTCCACCCCTAGGAGACGCACTTTCTAGTCTGGGTCTTTCAAGTTATATTTTGTTTTAGGAGACACACTTCCTAAATTGAGATTTTGCCCCTAGGAGACGCACTTCCTAGTTTGTGTCATTTGAGTTCATTCATAGGAGACACACTTCATAGTTTGATTCATCGAAGTATCACCCGTAGGAGACGCAGTTCCTAGTTTGGGTATTTTAGGATACACTTTTAGGAGACGCACTTCCTAACATTTCACCCCTAGGAGACCCACTTCTTAGTTTAGGTCATTTAAGTTCGGCCCTAGGATACGCACTTCCTAGTTAGGTTCATTCAAGTTTCACCGTAGGAGACACTTCCTAATCAAGTTCTTTTAAGTTATTCTTTTAGGAGACACACTTCCTAAATTGAGATTTCATCCCTAGGAGACGCACTTCCTAGTTTGGGTCATTCAGGTTCTATTTTTAGTAGATGCATTTTCTAGTCAATTTTTTTTTTGGTTTTACTCACAGGAGAGGCACATCCTAGTCGAGTCTATAGTTTACTCTCATCATTGCATCAATAACACAAGTGGTTTACGATTTTGATAACAACTCACAAATCTTCCTAGTGCAAATTGGGGCAGAAAATTTTATTTGTTTTGTTGTTTTGACTGCAGGCACCCACCTGGAGAATAAGGGAATTCGCTTTGGAATTATTTCAAGTTTCAAGCCAGTAGCAGGCACCCACCTGGAGAACAAGGAAGTTATTTCAGAATTCAATTCAAGTTAGAAGTAGTAGAAGCTCGCAGCAAGAATGCGAGTCAACAGTCCGAGATGATCAACAGAAGTAATCTCATTCTAGAATAAAAAAGAAAAAAAAAGGGAAGTGAATCCAAAATGCAAAAGCTGACACAAGAGGTGGATTGCTCAAGACATGACTGAAGTCACAAGCATGGTGTGTCCGGTTTTGCTCCGAAAAAGCTGAAGAAGAATGAACTAGCACCTGCAGCTAACAAGCGTCAAGGGTCAAATCTAAAGTCTGCACGAAGAACCATTCAAGACTCAAGATCAAGGTTCAGAAGACTTATAGATAGGAATCTTGTAACTCATAGTTGACAATCTTAGTTAGTCTTTTTCATTTCTTGATTTTTGATGTAATAACAGGACCGCGGATCGGAACCTCGATGGAACGGCATCTCAATCGGCTCTCCACCTCAGTACTCCATCACTATTCCTACTTTTGAACTACATGTGGCCTGATTCCTTTATAGCCAAAGATATGTAGGCAGCTCAAATACCAGGGCTCGATCACATTCTCTTTTCTCTTAGTTTTTGGTCTCTCTATATAAGTGTTGATTCAAAAAACCTGTCTCATCGTTCTTTATATGAGAACTCTTCGCGCTTCCAGTCAAAGAGAGGCAGCTGTAGACATGTGATTTTTGACCCTCCCTAAGATTTTACATATATTAGCATATAAATATTTAGTTTAGGCCTAATATAGCTATGTCAATAAGTTTTGACTATTTTACTTTATTTTGTCATAAAAATAAAAATTACAAAAATAGTTTTTCTTTTTAGCTAATTGATATAAAATAGGTTCACTTTTAATTTTTAAATTTAATTTAATTAATTAGAAATGATTTCAAAATTTTGTAGTTGTTATTTTAGAAGCTAATATTTTTAGTCTACTAGAGTTAAAGGGCCACTTTTAAATGTATTTTTGGCCAAATTTGGCCCAATTCAGATCTACCCCATAATAACACAATCCCAATACCCCTAAAACCCTAGACTTAGACTTAAAAGCAACCCTCACAAAACCCTAACCTAGTATTGGAAGCTAGCAGCCGCAAAGAACAAAAAAAAAACCCACCCCTGAAGATTTTCGTATACGGTAAAATCGGAGGGTCTGACTTCCCGCCATCGAGGCACCTCAGAATATCATCTCAAAGCCTCGAGGGTACAAAGCTACGTTCGAGTTCCTTTACCTCGAGTCTCATCGATGACCGACCCTGGGACGATGTTGACCACGACTTCGATGGAAACAGGGAGTTCCCAAGGCGCACGAAAAGAACCGACAAGGACTGGTAGGCTAGTCCTGACACAGATCTAGGCGTGACTAGCTATATTGTCCCTATATATTTGTAATAAATGCATTATGTACTATGCTAAAACTCCCCTCCTATACAAAGGGGATCCTCGTCATTTTATACATAACTTACTATTATCTATCCATATGAAATATACAAGAACATTCTCTTTGCTCTATAACTTGCTCTCATTATTTCATTTATTTGTCGGTTTCTATCTATTTTTTAATCATTTATTGCTTATCATTGGACATAAAGAGCCTTCGCTGCTTTTATTATGACTTTTAGTTGCACCTCAAGTACCCTCGATAGCCCCAAGTTGAGCCTGGAATCGACCTCGAGGCCTCCGAATCGATGAGCTCGAGGCCCCCATCGTCAACCCACCGATTTCGTTATCACTATATTCCTAACTCTTATCACGTCTCTAAGTCTCTCGCATAACATTATCTACTTAACAACTAGCATAAAAATAGATCACGTATCTTTAGAATTCCAAAATCAAATTTAATTGTTATTACCATTTTCACGGTAAATAGTTTTCTTCTTTGACACCACCCTTTAGCCATGACGATCTTCTTCAACAAAACAAATCACAAATCCTAAGTCCTAACACACACAACCGTTTTTAAGACCTTTCTTCTCCAAAAAAAAACCTACAGACCTTAAGCTTGAGGATCAGCGACCAAACGAAAACAAAAACAATGACCCCTAAGCTTCTTCATCACACAAAACATAGCAACGCTGATCCTCATCGTCACTTCATGGAAGACGAGAAAAGAGCTCCCAACTGCTGCTCCTTCATCTCATTACCAGCGATAGAACAAAAATGAGCCCCTCCTGAACTTCATCTTCTTTTACACCCTAATAGACAAAAACAGACCCCTGAACATTCCCGCAGCCACTGTCAAAACCAGCTCCAAATAGAGCGAGAAAACACACAAGAAAAATAGCCTAATCTTCGCATAGGAACAACAACTCGAATTGCTGTTGTTTTTCAAAGAGAAACATCCTAAAACAATTCCAAATCACCTGTTACTGTGTTTGCTGGTTTTGTTTTCTAGTTTAGTTCAAGTTTTCGGGTGAGATTCGAGGTCACCGGAGGTTGTTTTGCAAGGAATCCGTTTCAGTCGTGCGTCGAGGTACTGTCTACTGATTTTCGGTTCTAGTTCCATCCGCGGTTCGTTACATTTCAAGTGTAAGGCTGTTTTAAAGAAATTCTGCTATTGAAAAGCTATACATAAAGGTCCATTTCTCACTTCATCATCCTAATAATGATAGTCAACTAATAATCACTTCATGGAGTCAACGGTAATAAACTCTATATATATATATAGATACACACACACACATATGATTCGATCTAATATTAAGCAAGCTTGTGAACATTAGAAATTTAATCTATTTGCATGCTTCAGGGGCGCTATAATAAAATTATCATGACTACGGGTACGGTTCCCATGACGTAGTTGTGATATATAATTTCCAAATCCGGGTGTGCATTTCATGTGACAAGACTTCAGTTTTCAATAATGTTAAATAAAATAAAGATGTCGTGAACCGCGGGTGCATTTCATGTAGCATGGTTTACGATGTGTTTGCAAAAACAAACAAGTGTATGACGATCACGAATTTTCCTAAAAAAATTTAAAGTGGTTAGAAAGCTAAAAATGCACGTTGGTTTAAAACATGTAATAAATTAGATAATTAGGCCAATTAATAATAATTGAGCGACCCTGCTAAAATCACGAAACCTGAGAATGGCTAATACTTTCTCCCCGGTTAACAAAATTCCTTACTCGGATTTTTGTGTTCGCAGACCATAAATAAGAGTCAAAACCTTTCTCGATTCGGATTTTAAACCGGTGACGTGGGACACCATAAATTATCCCAAGGGGCGACTCTGAAATTAAATAAATAAACCTGTTTCGATTATTGTCATTTTAACTGGAAAAACTCCCCTATACTCCCTTCCGGGGTAGAAAAATGAGGTGTGACAAGCACTAGCTTTTATTGCTATAATTTTATTTCTTCTTCCCTTCTTTTGACTGACACATCTTTGTTTTATATGTAGGCCATCATCAAGTTCAGGGCTGAGCTGAGCCAATGTGAAGTCGAGCTTAGGAGGGCTTCGGATGAAGGGAAGGCCCTGAGAATCCTTTGTAGCCAAAAGGAAGAGGAGCTCAAAGATCTTCGGGCCGATTTGGCCAAAGCTCGGAACAATGAGGCCGAGCTAGACAAGCAAGTAACCATGATTTTTACAGAGTATGGTCTTCTTGGCCTTACTGCGGAGGCTAACACTTTGATGTCTCAGCTGCAACAGAAGTTGGAGATGATCGGGAAACTCCGGGGTGAGGTCGATCAGGTTAGAGCTGACTGCCACCGATGGAAAGTGAACATGGATCGGCTCGTTGCTGACAAAGAAGCTGCTTTAGCCCAACTGACCTCGGTTAAGACTCAGCTTTGAGATATTAAAGTGAAGAACCTATCTCAGTCCAAGAAAATCGAACTTGATTTGTGGTTTTAAAGATATGTGATTTAGTTCAATACCAATTAATAATCAAGAAGTATAACGTATAAATGATATAAATGAGTGAATCAAACAAGTGTTGCTAGACAGTATCGACCTCAAGCCAGAGTGACCTCGAGATGGATCAAGAACAATAAAGCAAGAATAATAAAGCTTAAAGGACAATTCTGATGAACAATGAACGAAAAAGTAAGAGAGTATATTCTTTGCCAATGGTTAGATGATCTTTTCAAATGATTGGGCTCCCTTTTATATAATAGGGGAACCCTAAATAAGGTATATTTCTATTTACAGTAAAGAATCTTATTGGGACAGTTGTCTAACCACCTAGTACGGTTCGTACAAATCTATTCCGGGATTTACGCTATAATCTTGGGGACGTGGCAGGAATCTCGCTCATTTTGTTACAGATCTGTAATGGTATTATCTCGGGGTCAAGCACTCTCAGCTTCGATACTCATCCCGCACTTTGATCCTCGAGTCTTACCCTCTATCCTTTGAGCTCGAGTCTGGTCCATTGAGCTCGAACTCGATCTTACCTGAACTCCAGCTCAAATCAGCCCCTCGAGCCCGAAAAATCGGGCGCACCTGATTTTGACTGTATACATACTTTCTAATTTTCATTCAGCTCTTGTGATTGTCGTTAGTTAACTAATTATCCTCTTAATTATTTGACATTATTTTCCTTGTCGCCCTTCTAAGGAAGATTGACACATTTTCTAACAAGTAATTTAAATTCTTATTTTGCCATTGACATAACATGTTGCAGGACTCATTTGATACAAAAATCCGAAGTGATATGTGTGGATAAGAACCTTAGAATGATCCATGTGTCCACTTTGACTATATGAACAAAGTTGTTGCTCCTAAACTGCACGGAACACTTTAACTAAAAAGTTAAATGACTAAAATATCCTTCTAAATAATTTAATTATCCTATTTATAAAAATTTTAAAAAACTAAAGCCTGCCAACGGCCCCAACCAAAGGTTCATAACTTCATACCCTTTCACTAATGATCACAACCTGAAAATGGAGGTTACCAATGGAGGAGCATTTGAGAGAGAGCAGACGAGTGAGAGAAGAAGCAAATGTTTTTCATTAATCAGCTAATTACAGAAGTATCTAGAAGGAGAGGTATTTATACACATGTGTCTAAAACTACCTACCTAACTAACTTAATACTACACTAATGACAGCTCATTTACAACTGGACCCACATCTACACTACTACACTAACTATTATACTACCAGCCTCAACATTCCCCCTCAAGCTGAGGGATGAAATATTTTTTTCATTCCCAGCTTGCCTACCAAATAATCATGTTGTGGCTTGCATAGACTCTTTGTAAGCAGGTCAGCTAATTCTCTTTAGTTCCAATATGTTGTGTCTGTATTTGCTCATCTTGGACTTTTTCTCTCACAAAATGACAGTCAATGTCAAAACGCTTGGTTCTCTCATGAAAGATTGGGCGAGCTGCAATCTGAATTGAATCTTTGCTGTCACAGAATAGTTGCACCGGCAGATTCACCTTCACTCCAAGATCTTTAAACAATCCAATTAACCAAACAAACTCAGCAACAGTTGATGCCATGCTTCTGAATTCTGCTTCAGCAGAACTTCTGGAAACAATACTTTTTTTTTTTTATTTCCAAGACACCAAGGCCTGTCCAAACTTCACCATGTACCCTGTGACTGACTTCCTTGTTTCCACACATGCTCCCCAATCTGAGTCACAGAATGCTGACAGTTTTGTGCTCTCAACTGTTGGCATAAACAGCCCAAGTCTTGCAGTACCCTTAATGTATCTAACCACTCTCATAGCTGCATCTATGTGAGACTGCTTAGGTGCATGCATGTATTGACTAAGTACCTGGACTACAAAGGCAATGTCAGGTCTATTCATGGTTAGATATAGTAATCTACCAATCAACCTTTGATAGCTGGTTTTGTCTTCTAACTCTTTGTCAACTGAGGCTTCATTAGTGTGTAGAAACTTGTCAAGTTCTACAGAGGATAACTTGTGATTGAACTCTAGAGGAGTAACAGTTGTTTTGCTGCCTGCTAAGTCCATTTTGGTCACAAGCTCAAGGGCATGCTTTCTTTGATTCATCAGGATCCCTTCCTTGGATCTCAAGAACTCAATGCCAAGGAAAAACTTCAGCTCTCCCAGATCTTTCATCTTGAATCTAGTCTGTAGGTCTTTCCTTACTTGTTGAATAAGTGCTAGGCTAGTCCCTATTACTAGCAGATCATCCACATACACCAACACTATTACTAGATCAAAACCAACTTTGTATGTGAACATAGAATGGTCATAGATTTACTGAACAAAGCCCATGTCAGTTAGTGCACTAGTCAACTTCAAATTCCACTGTTTGGGAGCTTGTTTGAGCCTATACAGTGACTTATGAAGTCTACAGACCTTCTGTAACTCCCCCTGGCTAGCAAATCCATCTAGAATATGCATGTACACCTCTCCAAGAAGATCACCTTGAAGAAAGGCATTATGGACATTTATCTGAAAGATGGATGAACCAGATGCTGCAGCTAAAGCCACCACAAACCTAATAGTTACCATCTTAGCAATAGGGGGAAATGTCTCCTTATAATCTAGACCTTCAAGTTGATTATATCCTTTGGCAACTAGTCTAGCCTTATACCTTTCCACTTTACCAGTAGATTTGTATTTAACATTAAAGACCCATTTGCACTCTATAGGAGTCTTACCAGGTAGAAGATCAACAATAGACCAAGTCTGATTAGCTTCTAAGGCTGAAATTTCAGCCTTCATAGCCTCAATCCACTTGGGATCTGTCTTGGCCTCAGCATAAGTCATTGGTTCAGTTACAACTGAATAAGCTACAAGTGATGCTCTGCAGGTGGAGGAAATTGAGTCATAGGAAACACATTGTGAGATTGGGTGAGCACAGGAAGAGGACTTAGACATCACAATATAATCATCAATCCAAATTGGAGGTTTAGTCACCCTAGAAGACCTTCTTAGATCAGTATGAATAGGTGGAGGTAAAGAAGAAGAAGAGGAAGAATGAGAGGTAGGAGAAGATGAAGAAGGAGAAAGATCAGAAGGAAGTGAAGAAAAAGGAGGAAAATGAGAAGGGGAAGTAGAAACATTTAGAAAAGGCTGAGAAGAAGATGAGGGTGAGGATTGAGTAAGGGCATCAGTAGAAGAAGTAGAAGACAAATTTGGATATTCAGCATTTCTGAACTCCAGAACTGGGAATAGGTGAGATGTAGTTGTATATAGGTGTTTGAATGGAAAGATATCTTCTTTGAATACAGTATCTTTGCTAACAAAGAATTGTTTGAAACTCAGATCATACAGAACATATCCCTTTTGATTGGAGGAATAGCCTAAATGAAAAACAGGAATGGCTCTAGGGCAGAACTTATCAGTTTTCTTCAAATTGGTTGCATAACAAAGACTTCCAAAGACTCTGAGATGTTGCAAGGAAGGAAGCTTGTGAAATATCCTTTCAAAAGGAGATACACCCTTCAATACAACAGTGGGCAACCTATTTTGAATGTAGACAGTAGTAGTAACACACTCTCCCCAAAACCTTAAGGGGACACAAGCCTGAAACCTTAAGGCTCTAGCCATATCAAGAATTGATCTATGTCTCCTTTCAACTCTGTCATTCTGTTGTGGAGTATATACACAAGAACTCTGTTGAATTATTCCATGTTCTTGTATAAGTCTTGTCACCGGATTGTTAAAAAATTCTGTGCCATTGTCTGTCCTTAAACACTTGATGCTGCATTGAAACTGATTCTTCACTAATAACAGGAAGTTTTTCAGAATCACAATAGATTCAGCTTTATCATTCATCAAGAAAAGCCAAATAAACCTTGAGTAGTCATCCACTAGAGTCATAAAGTATCTCCTACCATTGTGAGTAGGAACTCTATATGGCCCCCAAACATCAGCATGTATGAGATCAAATGCATTAATAGAACATGAACTACTGGAAGAGAAAGGGATTCTTGTTTGCTTAGCAACAGGACACACTGCACAGAAATGATCCTTCAGTTGAACATTTTGTAAAGTTTCTATTCTGTTTAGAACCCTTAGTGGTGCATTACCCAATCTTTTGTGCCATAAAGCAATTTCATCTGGACACTCAGACACATTCTTATTTGTAATACTCACATTATTTGTTTGCAAGTCACTACTAGTAGTATTTACACAAGAACTTGAACAAGATTGCCTTGAATCCAGTAGCTGCTT
Source organism: Nicotiana glauca (assembly GCA_026770625.1). Lineage (NCBI taxonomy): Eukaryota > Viridiplantae > Streptophyta > Magnoliopsida > Solanales > Solanaceae > Nicotiana > Nicotiana glauca. The sequence goes on along the minus strand of MU694273.1, from coordinate 3,495 downwards.
AGGAACATCTGACTCCTTTTGCTTTAGAATGTAGAGCCCATGCTCCTCTCTACCAATACCCATCACCTTTCCAGTGAAGAGCTCCTGAAATATGCAGAAATCAGGGAAGAAGGCCACTAGACATCTTAGCTCTATTGTGATTTTGGACACTAACATCAGATTGAACTAGAAATCTGGAATATAGAGTACAAGATATACTGATTTATCCTTAAACACTGATAGATCACCAGTGTGGCTGATAACAACCATTTCACCATTGGGAAGTTGAACTGAATTTTGATCAATATCTGACAACTTTCTAATATTGCTCGGTAGATTCAAATTGTGAGGCATATGATTAGTAGCACCTGTATCTATAATCCAATTATTACTCACTAGGTGAGACATGAGAGTTGTTATAGTACATGTTGTATTCAGTGTTGCAGAGTTAGCCATAGTATCAACCTGCTTTCCTTTGTTCAGCATTTGCAGGATTTGATTGTATTGATCCTGAGTAAAGAAAGGTGTTGCAGAGACACCTGTTGTTGCTGGAGGATTATCAGTTGCTAAACCATATGTTGAGTTCACATTCACATCAACAGCATTTCCTTGTTGAGATGAATCAGATGCTATGCTAGCAGTGTGAGCATATGCACCTTTGGAATCAAGGTTACCTCCTCCTCCTTTCCTGCCTCTAAAATCAGTGGGATAGCCATGGAGTTTGTAACAATTTTCTTTAGTGTGACCTTTATGATGGCAGAAGTCACATTGCAGAGGGGACCTTCCAGGATTGTTTCTGGTCTTATAACCTCGATTGTAACCACCAATAGGAGCGCTATTACTTAACAGGGTTGTAGGATCATTAACACTATTAGCAACGTTATTCCTTCTCTGACTTTCCACATTAATGATCATTTCATATGCCTGATTTATATTAAGTACTGGCCTGGTCATTAGAATCTGATCCTTGACATTATCAAATGTATCATTTAAACCAGTAAGAAATTGATACAACTTTCCAAGTTGATAATGTTCTGCATTTTTTCTAGATTCTGGATAGCCACATGAAGGAGGAGGAACTAAAGCCTCATATTCATCCCACAACTCTCTCAGTTTTGAAAAATATTCAGAAACTGACAGTAGACCTTGTGATAGTTTACCAATTTCCTTGTGTAGGTAGAAGGATCTAGATGCATTCACTTTATCAAATCTCTTACGAAGGTCTTCCCAAACCTTGTGAGCATCAGAAGCATATATCACATAACTAAGCAAGTTTGGAGACACAGTGTTCATTATCCAAGCTAATACAATAGCATTACACCTATCCCATAGCTCGTGAAGACTAGGATCAAACATTTGTTTCCTACAAGTTCCTAGCACAAAGCCTAATTTGTTCTTACCATGCAAACTAATCTTCATAGATCTACTCTAAAACGAATAATTCTCAGGACCTTGAAGTTGAATTGAGATGAGAACTGTACCTTGTGTGTCTGATGGGTGAATGTAGAGCGGATGGTGGTGATGAACCAGATCTACATTCTGATATGGTGTAGAAGCAGCTGGATTAGCTGGAGTAGAGGAAGTTCCATCAACAGCCATTGAAATCGACGATACAGAGGAATTATTTCTGTAGATTACAGATCCAAGCACAGAACTGAATCGAGCTGGAGCTTCACCTAAGCTCTGATACCATGAAAATGGAGGTCAACAATGGAGGAGCATTTGAGAGAGAGCAGACGAGTGAGAGAAGAAGCAACTGTCTTTTATTAATCAGCTAATTACAAAAGTATCTAGAAGGAGATTTTTTTATACACATGTGTCTAAAACTAACCAACTAACTTAATACTACACTAATGACAACTCATTTACAACTGGACCTGTGAGCACGTGATTTTTACCCTAAACAAATTATTCCAAAAATATCAAATAAAATAACTGGGACAATTTTAAGAATTGTGTTGCATTTTTTGTGTTAGTTGGTCACATAATAAATCATATTAAAAATACAAAAATATGCATATGCATTAAGATTTTTAGTTTTACATTTTTTAGTATTAATGCATTTTGGGAAAAACAAATGGAAGAAAAATCGAAAAAATAGTTCATTTTAGCTTTTTATTATTTTAATTGAAAATTACTAAAAAAGGGTTATTAAAGAAATTTTAGAGTTTAATTAGTATAATTGTTAAGTTTAATTTCAATTTTATAAAATCAGAAAAATACAATAATATACATATATATACATATATATACACACAAAGAGTTGGGCCAAAAAAAAAAACACACCCAAATACCCTAAAATACCCAGCCCAAAACGAATGCAGCCCACCCCATCCGGTCTCTATATTTCGGAAACCAAACGACGTCGTTCAGTCATAGGAAATCTAGACCGTTGAATTTTGATCAAACGGTCAGACTACACAAGCCAGTTTACTTATCAAACGACGACGTTTTGAACCGTTAAATATTGACCGTTCGTTTGTTTGATCTAACGGGAAGGATTGAACCGTCACCCAATCAAACGACGTCGTCCCAT
>MU694270.1:22342-35738 GCA_026770625.1 Nicotiana glauca | reverse complement strand
GTGCCGCTCGACCCTCGGCAGTGCACAATTTACATTCTGTTGGAGCGGGCCGTCGACCTCGGCGTGATTTGCGCATGTTTATCTATTACTTGGAAATTTGTAAATGTAGAATTTTCCCTACGTGGCTTGATGTGAACTGATAAAATAATAAAGAATAAACCTTAGAAGCCCTTGATTTATTATTAGAGGTGTTTACCTATTTTCTGGCTTCACAACTTGAACTTCTATATAAATCCACAATTTTTCTCGCACTTATAGAATATTGCTAATTGATCTCTAGTGAGTGTCAGAATTGGCCATCTCGTCTCTACCCTTTCGGGATTAGGTGGGATACTCTCTGAGTACACGTTGATTACGTACTCATACTACACTTCTGTGCATTTTTGTTGCACAGGTATATATACACCTCTAGCAGCCTATTGGGCGTTGCAGCATGGATGACGCTGAGACTAAGTGAGTGAGCTGCATCATTTGAGGCGACCGCAACTAGGGTAGTCCATCCAGTGTACTGTAATTACTTTTCGCCCACTGTATTCCAAGCGGATATCGTATTTTATTTCTCTTATCAGTAGTTGCTCATGTACTTGTGACACCGGGTTTCTGGGATGGTTTACAATGGATTTGTACTAATTGTGAGTATTTAAATTAAATTTGTGACGACCTGGCCCGTCGACACGTGAGTTACCGCCCCGTTTCCCCCATATTATGTTTCTCTATGATTTAATATCAGTATTTGAGTTGATCGGGTAGAGTTGGATTGGTTTTAGTAGGAAATGAGGCACTTAGCCTCTTGGAAGGAAGCTTGTTTTGGAAAAAGTCAACCGGTAGTTGACTATATAGTTAGAATGCTCGGATATGAGTTTCGGTGGTTCGGTTAGCTTCGGGGGTTGATTTGTGACTTAGGCGTGCAATCGGAATTGAATTTGGAGGTCCGGTGTAGAATTAGGCTTGAATTGGCGAAGTTTGAATTTTGGCGGATTCGGGTTGATAGGTGAGATTTTGATCCGAGGGTAGAAATGGAATTCTGAGAGTTGCAGTAGCTTCATTAGGTGATTTTGGATATGTGTACAAAATTTCAGGTCATTCGGACGTTGTTTGGTCGGGTTTTTGATCGAATGTGAGTTTCGGAAGAATTTGTTAAACTTAGGATTGAATCCGTGGTGAATTGATGATTTTTGTGTTGTTTGACGTATTTTGATGATTGGAATAAGTTCGTATGATGTTTTGGGGTAGGTTTGTGTTTTTGGTTGAGGTCCCGGGGGCCTCGGGTGATTTCGGGTGATCAAATGGACTATTTCGGACTTGGAATATTGCAGGTTTTCAGCTGTGTGTTGCAGAAACTTTCTTCAATGCGTTCGCATGGGGTGTGTCGCGAAGGGGCTTGGAAATTGGTCATTGGGTTTGCAAGGGTTGGTTCGCGTTCGCGTATAAGGGGTGATTTGTGAATCTCAAACGCGGGGTGTCAGACGCATTCGCATAGTTGGAACTTCTGGTGCATCGCGATTGCGGGTGAGGTACCGCGTTCGCGTAGAGAAAATTTTGGTCAACACAAATTTATTCAATGCGAACGCGGAAGGTTGACCGCGTTTGCATAGAGGAAATAACTGGGCGAACAGTGGTCTTTTTATAACATTTCATCCGCGAGGTTTAGCCATTTTCCGCTATTTTTGATCCACCTCAAGAGCTCCTTGGTAGAAATTGAATGGGATTTTGACGGGAATTGATTGGAGGTAAGTCTCGTGGCCTAGAAACACCATTTTTATTGAAGATTCATCCTTTAATTCTTAGAAATTTGGGTAAAAATTGAAGAAACTAAGGCTTGGTTTTTGGAATGTAAATTTGGAATTTAAAGGGGCATTTGAACTCCGACTTTGATGAATTTTATATGTACGGACTTGTGGCTAGACTAGGAATACAGTGATGTGAATTTCGTAATTTTTCGAGAAGCGTGCCCGGGGCTCGGGTTTTGCCAACTTCGTGATTTTTGATGTTGTTCCAGTATTTTCGATTGGGTTATGTTCCTTTAGCTTATTATAACACATTCTTGTGGTTTGGGTCAAATTCGACGCGCGAGGAGGTTAATTCGAGGGGAAAAGGCTTGACGAGCTAGACCCTTTGCCGGCTAGAGGTGAGTAATGACTTTAAATGATGTCCTGAGGGCTTGAGGCCCCGGATTTGAATAACTTGGTGCTGTGTTGGGACGAGACACGCGTTCAATGACGAGCGCAGAGTCATTTACTATTGGGGACTGTGACTTGGTCCAGTTCGGATGATATTTTTACCGCGTACTAGCTATGACTTGTTGTTTTTCACTATGATTTGGGCTTGTTGCCATATTTGGGGCTTATTGCCGACCGTTTGAACTCTTTATGAATTATCATCACTATTTTCCCTCACTATTTGAAATATGATTTGAACTTAGTATCATTGTTTTACTGATGCCCGAGAGGCTTTTGACTATTTTGGACTGATACGGGCCGAGGGACATATGTGAGGGCATGACGAGTGATTGGTGAGGAGGCTTCCAGGACTCGAGTGATTGGTGAGGAGGCTTTCAGGCCTTGAGTGTGTTATGAGCAGGCTTTCAGGCCTCGTATTGATATTGTTCGGGCTTTCAGGCCTTATTGATAGTGCTTGGGCTGAAGGAGCCCGTCCGGAGTCTGCACACCCACAGTGAGCGCGGGTACCTATATGAGTGAGAGTGAGCCCGAGAGGCTGATGTTGTACAGAGTGATTGACACGGAGCCCGCGAGGCTGGCACTATACTGAGATTTTGATATGGTGCCCGAGGGGCAGGTTCCTGAGTATCCCTTATTGATTGAGAATAATTGTTTTAACTGTTTTCAACGAGTTTTCTTACTATATTCCACTGGTTTCTACTGTTTATCTGATTTTACTACTTAAGATAGCATAAATTGTGCCTTTGTGGGATTTTTATGCTCTCAGATATTATTTATTATTATTACTCACTGGGTCGGAGTACTCACATTACTCCCTGTACCGTGTGCGCAGATACATGTATAGCAAAGTTCGATCACGAGTGCTGATTTCCATCCAGACCAGGCAGACCCGGAGAGACGAGGTAGCTGTCAGCGTCCACAGCCCCGTTTCTTCCTTATCTTTTCTAGTATTTCATCTATCTCGGACTATGTTCTTAGATACAGTCTTATAGTAGTTGATGAACTCTATAGTGGCTCATGACTTGTGACACCTCGATTGCGGGCTGGATTTGGGTAGGCTTTCATGTTATCGCGGTTATGTTCGTATTGCTGGCTACGATATTCCTGCGTTAAGCTTATTTATGATCAATAACTGTCAGATAATTTGAGGAGTTAAATGTTCTATTGGCTGGCCTCATATTCACGAGAGGCGCCATCATGACAAGGTGGGTTTTGGGTCGTGACAAGTTGTATCAGAGCCTAGGTTACCAGGTCTCACGAGTCATGAGCCGGTTTAGTAGAGTCTCGCAGATCGGTGTGGAGACGTCTGTACTTATCCTCGGGAGGCTGCAGAACATTTAGGAAAAATTTCATATTTTTGGAATTCTTATCGTGCGACTTTGTTGATCCGGGAACTAAATTCTGTTATTCTATCCTCTTGCAGATGGTGAGGATACATGCTACCAGACATGGCGGACAACCACCATTACCACCTACTGAGGCCACCAGAGGCCGTGGATGCGGTCGCGGCCATGGTCGTGGTCGAGGCAGGGCAGCAGGGGCAGGACTTGTTGACCCATCAGTTGCCCCCATTCAGGATCAGCCTCCAGCTGTAGAGACTCCAGCATCACCTGCTCAGGCACCAGCTATGCCTTTTGTGATTCCGGGTCATCAGGAGGCCCTAGCTCAGATTCTATCGGTTTGCACTGGCCTAGCTCAGGCAGTCTCGGCCGCTACTGTCGCAGCTACCTCTCAAACCGGGGGTGGTCATCAGACCCCCGCTGTTCGTACGCCTGAGTAGGCAGTGTAGGGTTTGCTGACACCAGTGGCACCCCCAGCTCAGCAGGTTGCCCCAATTCAGCCGGTTGTACCGGTTCAGGATGTTATGGTTCCAGTTATGCCAGACGATGAGCAACATCGTCTTGAGAGGTTCAGCAGGCTTTCATCTCCTACTTTCAGTGGTACTCAGGGCGAGGATGCCCAAGGTTTTCTCAACATGTGTCGACGTATGCTGCGGACAACAGGGATCTTGGAGACTAGCGGTGTATCATTTACTACTTTTTAGTTCTCAGGAGCAGCCTTCGCATGGTGGGAGGCATATGAGCGGCGTAGGCCGGCAGGTGCAGCTCCGTTGTCATGGAGGGAGTTCTCCACTATCTTTCTGGAGAAGTGGGTGCCACTGTAGCAGAGAGAGGAGCTGCGTAGGCAGTTTGAGTGGCTTCGTCGGGGAGATATGACTGTGAAGAAGTATGAGGTGAGATTGTCAAAGTTGGCTTGTTATGCTCCATGGATGGTCCCGACTGATCAGGGGAGGATTAGACGATTTGTGCACAGACTCATTTATCCCATCCGTATTCTGATGACTCGAGAGAGGATCCTGAGTCATACCTTTGTGAATGCAGTGGATATTGCTCGTGATATTGAGACGGCTCGCCGTTAGGAGAGAGAGGAGAGGGAGGCCAAGAGGCCTCGAGGATCAGGTAGCTTCAGTGGTGCTCCGTCTAGGGGCCAGGTTCAGCAGAGTAGAGGTCGTTCTTTCAAGCCTCATCAGTGAGCTAGCTCAGAGTATCGTGGGTCATCTTCTGGTCGGGGTTGTCAGGGCTCTAAGCAGAGTCAGCCATCTCTTAGTACACTTCCAGTGCAAATTTCATCTCATGCCCCATCTGTTCAGGGTTCATCCCGGCCGAGTGCATCAGCTAGCCACTCTGGCGCGAGAGGTCCCCTTTAGTCCCATTCTCCAGCCCCCGGGAGCTATTTTAAGTGCGAGGAGTTTGGGCACTTGTAGAGGCAGTATCCTTGGCTTCGTGGTAGTCAGTCTCAGTAGAGGGGTAAGCCTTCATCTTCTGGCCCAGTATCTTCAGCACCCGCCCCGCTAGCTAGGGGTGAGGGATAGGCAGCTAGGGGTCACCCCAGAGGGGGAGGCCGATCGGGTGGTGGTCAGGCTCGATTTTATGCTCTTCAGGGCTGGTCAGATGCTATTACTTCGAATATTATTATCACAGGTATTATTTTAGTCTGCCACAGGGATGCCTCAGTTTTATTTGATCCCGGATCTACTTATTTCTATGTATCTTCATACTTTGCTCATCATTTGGGTACGACTCGAGGGTGTCTTGCGTTACCTGTGCACGTATCTACCCCGGTGGGTGATACTATTATTGTGGACCATGTATATTGGTCCTGTCTTGTTACTATTGGGGGTCTGGAGACCCGAGTTGACTTGCTGCTGTTGAGCATGGTAGATTTAGATGTTATTCTAGGCATGGATTGGCTATCACCGTGCCATGCTATTCTAGACTGTCACGCCAAGACAGTCACATTGGCTATGCCGGGTATTCCAATAATCGAGTGGTGGTGTATGACTGATTATGTACCCAACAGGGCAATCTCTTTCTTAAAGGCCCAGCGGATGGTTGGGAAGGGATGTTTATCATATTTGGCATTTGTGAGAGATGTTGGAGCTGAGACTTCTAGCCTTGATTCTGTTCCCGTTGTGAGGGATTTTCCATATGTGTTTCAAACGGACCCGCCGGGCATGCCACCAGACAGGGATATTGATTTCGGTATTGACCTGGTGCCGGGCACTCAGCCTATCTCTATTCCTCCCTATCGTATGGAACCAGCCGAGTTGAAAGAGTTGAAGGAGCAGCTTCAGGAACTCCTAGATAAGGGGTTTATTCGTCCTACTGTGTCACCGTGGCTTGCACCAGTCTTATTTGTGAAGAAGAAAGATGGCACAATGAGAATGTGTATTGATTACAGGTAGCTGAACAAGGTGACAATGAAGAATAAGTATCCACTACCCCATATTGATGACTTCTTTGATCAGCTCCAGGGAACGAGGGTATTCTCGAAGATTGATCTTCGATCCGGCTATCACCAGTTGAAGATTAGGGATTCTGCTATTATGAAGATAGCTTTCAATACGAGATATGGGCATTATGAGTTTCTATTTATGTCTTTTGGGCTGACTAATGCCCCAACCGCGTTCGTGCATTTGATAAATAGCGTATTCCGGCAGTATCTGGATTCCTTTGTGATTGTGTTTATTGATGACATCCTGGTGTACTCGCGTAGCCAGGAGGAGCATGCTCAGCATTTGAGAGTAGTATTGCAGAGATTGAGGGAGGAGAAGCTTTATGCAAAGTTCTCCAAGTGTGAGTTCTGGCTTGGTTCTGTGGCTTTTCTGGGACACGTGGTGTCCAGTGATGGTATTCAAGTTGATCCGAAGAAGATAGAGGCGATGCAAAGTTGGCCTAGACCGACCTCAGTGACTGAGATTCGTAGTTTCCTTGGGTTGGCAGGGTATTATCACCGGTTTATTCAGGGATTTTCTTCTATTGCATCGCCCTTGATCAAGTTGACTCAGAAGGGTGCTCCATTTGTGTGGTCCGAGGAGTGTGAGGAGAGCTTTCAGAAACTCAAGACAGCTTTCACCACGGCTCCAGTATTGGTATTACCATCAGCTTCAGGTTCCTACAAAGTGTATTGTGATGCCTCGAGAGTTGGGATTGGATGTGTGCTGATGCATGAGGGTAGAGTTATTGCATATGCTTCTCGTCAGTTGAAGCCCCATGAGAAGAACTACCATGTGCACGATTTGGAGTTAGCAGCTATAGTCCATGCTCTGAAGATTTGGAGGTACTACTTGTATGGCGTTTCTTGTGAGGTGTATACTGATCATCACAGCCTTCAGCATCTGTTCAAGCAGAAAGATCTTAATTTGAGGCAACGGAGGTGGCATGAGTTGCTCAAGGATTATGACATTACTATATTGTATCATCCGGGGAAGGCCAATGTAGTGGTTGATGCTTTGAACCGGAAGGCGGTTAGTATGGGCATCTTGGCATATGTTCCAGTTGAGAAAGGCCCTTTGTAGCTAATGTTCAGGCGTTGGCCAATCGAATGGAGAGGTTGGATATTTTAGAGCCGAGTCGGGTGTTGGCTTGCGTGGTTTCTTGGTCCTCCTTGTTTGACCGCATCAGAGAGCACCAGTATGATGATCCACATTTGCTTGTCTTTAAGGACAGAGTTCAGCATGATAATGCCCGAGACGTGACCATTGATGACGACAGTGTGTTGAGGATGCGAGGCCAGATTTGCATGCCCAATAAGGATGGGATTCGGGAGTTGATACTAGAGGAGGCCCACAGCTTGCGGTACTCCATTCATCCGGGTGCCGCAAAGATGTATCAGGACTTGAGACAGCATTACTGGTGGAGGAGGATGAAGAAGGATATTGTGAGTTATGTAGCTCGATGTCTCAACTGTCAGCAGGTCAAGTACGAGCATCAGAGAGCGGGCGGTGTTCTTCAGCGTATGGTTATTCCTGAGTTGAAATGGGAGAGGATTACTATCGATTTCGTGAGTGGTCTCCCTCGGACTTTGAGGAAGTTTGATTCAGATTGGGTGATTGTGGATCGGCTGACCAAGTCCGCGCACTTCATTCCAGTATGTACTACTTACTATTTGAAGCGACTAGCAGGGATCTTTATTCGGGAGATTGTCAGGTTACATGGGGTTCCATTGTATATTATCTCGGATAGAGGTACTCAGTTAACTTCTCAGTTCTGGAGGGTATTTCAGCGAGAGCTGGGTACGCAGGTGGAGTTGAGCACAACATTCCATCCTCAGACAGACGGGCAGTCCGAGCGCACTATTCAGATTTTGGAGGACATGTTGCATGCCTGTGTTATTGATTTTGGAGGTTCATGGGATGAGTTTTTGGCACTTGCAGAGATTGCCTACAACAACAGTTATCAGTCGAGCATTCAGATGGCCCCGTATAAGGCGTTGTATGGTAGGCGATGTAGATCTCCTGTTGGATGGTTCGAGCCCGGCGAGGCTTGATTGTTGGGGTCTGAGATGGTTCAGGATGCGTTAGAGAAGGTAAAGTTGATCCAGGAAAGGCTTCATACAGCACAGTCGCGCTAGAAGAGTTATGCGGACCGGAAGGTTCGTGATGTGTCTTATATGGTAGGCGAGAAGGTCTTGTTGTAGATTTTGCCCATGAAGGGTGTTATGCGGTTCGGGAAGAAAGGGAAGCTGAGCCCGAGGTTCATTCGGCCTTTTGAGATACTCGGGAGGATTGGGGAGGTGGCATATGAGCTTGTTTTGCCACCTAGCTTGTCTGGTGTGCATCCGGTATTCCATGTATCTATGCTCCGGAAGTATGTTGGGGACCCGTCTCATGTGTTGGACTTCAGCACGGTTCAGTTGGGTGATGATTTATCATATGATGTGGAGCTGGTGGCTATTCTGGGTCGACAGGTTCGAAAGCTGAGGTCCAAGGATATTGCTTCAGTGAAGGTGCAGTGGAGAGGTCGGCCCGTGGAGGAGGCTACTTGGGAGACCGAGCAGGAGATGCGGAGTAGATATCCCCACCTATTTGAGACTCCAGGTATGTTTCTTGACCCGCTCGAGGACGAGCGTTTGTTTTAGTTGGGGAGGATGTGACGACCCGGCCCGTCGTCACGTGAGTTACTGCCCCATTTCCCCTATATTATATTTCTCTATGATTAAATATCAGTATTTGAGTTGATCGGGTAGAGTTCGATTGGTTTTAGTTGGAAATAAGGCACTTAGCCTCTTGGGAGGAAGCTTGTTTTGGAAAAAGTCAACCGGAAGTTAACTATATAGTTAGAGGGCTCGGATGTGAGTTCAGGTGGTTCAAAAAGCTTCGGGGGTTGATTTGTGACTTTGGAGTGCGATCAGAATTGAATTTGGAGGTCCGGTGTAGAATTAGGATTCAATTGGCGAAGTTTGAAATTTGGCGAATTCCAGTTGATAGGTGAGATTTTGATCCGAGGGTCAAAATGGAATTCTGAGTGTTGCAGTAGCTTCGTTAGGTGATTTTGGATATGTGTGCAAAATTTTAGGTCATTCGGACGTCATTTGGTTGGGTTTTTGATCGAATGTAAGATTCGGAAGAATTTGATAAACTTAGGCTTGAATCCGTGGTGAATTGATGATTTTTGTGTTGTTTGACATGTTTTGATGATTGGAATAAGTTCGTATGATGTTTTGGGGTAGGTTGGTGTTTTTGGTTGAGGTCCCGGGGGCCTCGAGGTGATTTCGGGTGATCAAACGAACTATTTTCGGACTTGGAATATTGCAGGTTTTCAGCTGTGTGTTGCAGAAACTTTCTTCAATGCGTTCGCGTGGGGTGTGACAAAAATGCATAGAGTAAATTGGAAGGGCTTGGAAATTGTTCATTGCGTTCGCAAGGTTTGGCTCGCGTTCGCGTATAAGGGGTGATTTGTGAATCGCGAACGCGGGGTGTCAGACGCGTTCGCATAGTTGGAACTTCTGGTGCATCGCGATCGCGGGTGAGGTATCGCGTTCGCATAGAGAAAATTTTGGTCAACATAAATTTATTCAATGCGAACGCGGAAGGTTGACCGCATTCGCATAGAGGAAATAACTGACCGAACAGTGGTCTTTTTATAACATTTCATCCGCGAGGTTTAGCCATTTTCCACCATTTTTGATCCACCTTAAGAGCTCCTTGGTAGAAATTGAAGGGGATTTTGACGGGAATTGATTGGAGGTAAGTCTCGTGGCCTAGAAACACCATTTTTATTTAAGATTCATCCTTTAATTCTTAGTAATTTGGGTAAAAATTGAAGAAACTAGGGCTTGGTTTTTGGAATGTAAATTTGAAATTCGAAGGGGCATTTGAACTCCGATTTTGATGAATTTTATATGTACGGACTCATGGCGAGACGAGGAATCCGGTGATGTGAATTTAGTAATTTTTTGAGAAGCGGGCCCGGGGATCAGGTTTTGCCAACTTCGTGATTTTCGATGTTGTTAGAGTATTTTCTATTGGGTTATGTTCCTTTAGCTTATTGTAACAAATTCTTGTGGTTTTGGTCAGATTCGACGTGCGAGGAGGTTGATTCGAGGGGAAAAGGCTTGGCGAGCTAGACCCTTTGCCGGCTAGAGGTGAGTAATGACTTTAAATGATGTCCTGAGGGCTTGAGGCCCCGGATTTGCACAACTTGGTGCCGTGTTGAGATGAGACACGCGTTCAATGACGAGCGCATAGTCATTTACTATTGGGGACTGTGACTTAGTCCAGTTCGGATGATATTTTTACCGCGTACTAGCTATGGCTTGCTGTTTTTCACTATGATTTGGACTTGTTGCCATATTTGGGGCTTATTGCCGACCGTTTGAACTCTTTATGAACTATCATCACTATTTTCCCTCACTATTTGAAATATTATTTGAACACAGTATTATTGTTTTACTGATGCCCGAGAGGCTTTTGACTATTTTGGACTGATACGGGCCGAGGGCCACATGTGAGAGCATGACGAGCGATTGGTGAGGAGGCTTTCAGGCCTTGAGTGATTTTTGAGGAGGCTTCCAGGCCTCGAGTGATTGGTGATGAGGCTTTCAGGGCTCTAGTGTTATGTGCGGAGGCTTTCAGGCCTTGAGTGTGTTATGAGCAGGCTTTCAGGCCTCACATTGATATTGTTCGGGCTTTCAGGCCTTATTAATAGCGCTTGGGCTGAAGGAGCCCCTTCGGAGTCTGCACACCCATAGTGAGAGCGGGTACCCATATGAATGAGAGTGAGCCCGATGGGCTGATGTTGTATTGAGTGATTGATACAGAGCCCGCGGGTCTGGCACTACACTGAGAGTTTGATATGGTGCCCGAGGGGCAGGTTCCTGAGTATCCCTTATTGATTGATAATAATTGTTTTTAACTGTTTTCAACAAGTTTTATTACTATATTTCACTGGTTTCTACTATTTATCTGATTTTACTGCTTGAGATAGCATAAATTGTGCCTTTGTGGGATTTCTATGACCTCAGATATTATTTATTATTATTATTCACTAGGTCGGAGTACTCACATTACTCCCTGCACCGAGTGTGTAGATACAGGTATGGCAGAGTTCGTTCCTGAGCACTGATTTCCATCCAGACCAGTCGGACCCTGAGAGACTAGGTAGCTGTCAGCGTCCACAGCCCCGTTTCTTCCTTAACTTTTCTTATATTTCATCTATCTCGGACTATGTTCTTAGATACACTCTTGTAGTAGTTGATGAACTCTGTAGTGGCTCATGACTTGTGACACCCCCATTGCGGGCTGGATTTGGGTTGGCTTTCATGTTATCGCGGTTATGTTCGTATTGTTGGCTACGATATTCCTGCTTTAAGCTTATTTATGATTAATAACTGTCAGATAATTTGAGGAGTTAAATGTTCTGTTGGCTGGCCTCGTATTCACGAGAGGCGCCATTACGACCAGGTGGGCTTTGGGTCGTGACATATTATGAGTACTTCCCTTCTTTATTTCTTTATCGTGCGGTTCTATTCCTTTGAGGCTTATGCCGTTGATTCCTTTCCACTCAATCTTACACGACGCGAGAGCTTGTTATAAATCAAAAATTTAAGAATTGAAATGGCACTACAAATGTGGTACGGGAAGATTTTTCCCGGTATAGTTGATTGGACTATTATAGTTGCATTATGGAAGAATATTCTATTGTTCAGCTCAGTAGCAGAACTTCTAAGAGAATTGATGTTAGGCACAGGTTGCCATGATGCTCAGAAACGATTATTTCCACAGTGTTGTTGTGATGGTAGGGTATTTGCCCACGTGTCAAGGCAGTGAATGAATTGAAGGGAGGTTTACTCAGTGTGTAATCAAAGGGATTTAGTATTTTATCCCCGATAGGGGAAGGTCAGGCAAACTAAGGATAGTCAGATGTGGACTAGTGGAAGTAATGAAACGTGGCAGTGGCAAGCGTGAAGGAGTTATCTTCTTTATTGGGGTGCGGTTGTCCTAATTGGAAGTATTAAGTTTGATGATGTTGTAATCTGCTACGATTCGCTTTATGGCGGGATATTGTGAAATACTATTGAAGATGCAACCGTCAGATATTGCGGGATGCGGTGGTTTAGGATTTAATCAATGTTTCAAATGTTGACGGTTCGATAAAGATGACCTTCAAAAAGGTTTAAGCCAGTAGCGATTGGTGGGCTCAAGTTCTATAAAGATTAATTTTACTAAGGTAATAACAGAGCAACAAGAGATGAAAAAGACATGTGGAAAGTGTCAGGCGGAGTTTTAAACTTCTAAAGGGTCAGGATGAGAAAGCACATGCCGAGCAGTTGATTGAAGAAGTGAGTTTGCCCAAAGTGGGAGAGCAGCGGAGCTGCGTAGGGGCTTGGTAATGAGAAAAATATGCACCTTAAGGGAGTCTGGAACGACTTGAAAATATCAATTCTTGGTTATCGGCGCTTTCAGATCTAATTTGAAGTGGGGATTTCAGCGACGGGAAATGGAAGTCGGTAGAATAACTCGAAGCATAGTGTTGTTATGCGGCAGGAGATTATGTATGACGGAAAGGAGCTACTTGAAGTGAAGAAAGATGTAGCGCGACTTTGAAGCGAAAGGATGTTGTCTCACTTTTAATGGATGCCCACGAGGGGTGAATGGACTCGTACAGCTGGAGAGTGAGCTCGAACTCAGGATGGTTATTGGTGTCGTAGTGATGGTACCCTATGAAGCAGCGATGGATGGTGTCGGGGAGTGATTTCTACAAGTGGGGTATTCCGGTGAGCAGGGTAGCAGTCGCGTGGTCTGGTGAGGCTCCTACGAAGAGTTCTACTGATATGCAGCAAGGGGAATTATTGTGTGAATGGTGTTAATGATTTGGAGAATCCAATTGCGTTTCTACGGTAAGATATCGAGAATGCCAGCGTTTGTTGGTGCGGAGGTGGATGATGATTTAGAATATGAGAGATGGGGATTTACACGAGCATTTCGAGAATTTGCGGTGGATGGTTGCACACGGTTTTGTCAACAAGATATTAAGAATAATGGTGAACTCCTGTGACGACCTGACCCGTCGTCACGTGAGTTACTGCCCTATTTCCCCCTTATTGTGTTGCTTCATGTCTCAATGTCAGTATTAGAGTTGATCGGGTGTAATTGAATTGGTTTTGGTTAAAAATAAGGCACATAGCCTCTTAGAAAGAAGCTTGTATTAGAAAAGTCATCCGGAAGTTGACTATGTGGTTAGAGGGTTCAGATGTGAATTTTGGTGGTTCGGTTAGCTTCGGGGGATGATTTGTGACTTAGGAGTGCGATCGGAATTGATTTTGGAGGCTCGGTGTAGAATTAGGCTTGAATTGGCGAAGTTTGAATTTTGGCGAATTCCGGTTGATAGGTGAGATTTTGATCCGAGGGTCGGAATGGAATTCCGAGAGTTGTT
>MU694270.1:2071-21407 GCA_026770625.1 Nicotiana glauca | reverse complement strand
TGTTATATGCGATCGCAATGTGTGTTATGCGATCGCACAGTGTAATTTTGGCCCGAGAATTTTTGTAGGAGTTTGTTCTATGCGATCGCGTGGGAGCGTATGCAATCGCATAGTGTATTTTGGTAAGTCTGTACGTTCACGAGGCATATGGTGCGTTCGCATAGGGTAAATTCTGGGAGCTCAATGTTTGTGCTATGAGATCGCAATGGGGTGTATGTGATCGCATAGAGTTAAGCATCTGGGCAGAAAGGTTTTAATAATATTTCATCCGCGAGCCTATGCTATTTTCCTCCGTTGTTGAGCGAAATTGGAGCTTGGGAGAGCGAATTGAAGAGGGATTCAAAGAGAAGCGATTGGAGGTAAGTTGCTTGGACTCAAAACTCCTTTTTATTGTGAAATCCATCTATGAAATCATGGAAATTTAGCTAAAATGGTAAAAACTAGGGCTTGGAAATTTGATAGATCAAATTGGGATTTGATAGGTCATTTAAGCTCGAATTTGGGAGTTCTTGGTATGTACGGACTCGTGGCGAGACGAGGAATCCGATAATGTAAGTTTCAAAATTTTTTGAGAAGCGGGCCCGGGGCTCGAGTTTTGCTAGTTTCGAGATTTTTGCTATATTTTGATTGTTTTCAATTGGGTGTTGTCCATTTGGTATATTGTGATGTATTCGCTCCATTTTTTGGTTAGATTCGACGCGCGTGGAGGACAATTTGAGGGGAAAAGGCGTCGCGAGCGAGGAATTCCACAGGTTCGAGGTGAGTAATACTTGGGAATGATATCCTGAGGGTTTGAAACCCCGAATTTGCACATCTTAGTGCTGTATTGTGGTGACTTGCACGCTGGACCTGAGCGTGGGGTAGATCATCATTGGGGATCGTNTTTTCCTCACTATTTGAAATATTATTTGAACTCAGTCCATGTGATTTACACTGTTTCATGAACTCAGCTATATTTTTCTCAGACTTGGAATTTCAACTGATACTTGAACTATTGTTTGAGCTGAGTATTATTGTTTTACTGATGCCCGAGGGGCTTTTGACTATTTTGGGACTGATTGAGGCCGAGGGCCATATGTGAGGACATGAAGAGTGATGTAAGGAGGCTTTCAGGCCTCGAGTGTTATGTGAGGAGGCTTTCAGGCCTCGAGTGTTATGTGTGCATATGCATATACATGCATGGATCGGAGTGCACGCCACTGTAGTATATTGCATGGATCAGACTGCACGCCGCAGTAGTATATTATATGGATCGGACTGCACGCCACAGTAGTATATTATATGGATCGGACTGCACGCCACAGTAGTATATTATATGGATCGGACTGCACGCCGTAGTATTATAGCGCTTGGGCTGTAGGAGCCGCTCTGGAGTCTGTACACACCCCCAGTGACCGCAGGGTACCCATGGATCAGGCTACGCGCCGCAGCGGTCATGTGCATTGCATTACATTCATGCATTCATTCCTGATTATACTACGTGGCATGATTTTTAGCACTCACATATCATTGGCACACATGTTATTATTTGCCTTGTTGACCAGATATCCTGGTGTTACATGTTAAGGAGTGCTGATCCGGAGAGGCTGATGTTGTACTTGGTACTGATTTGTGTTAAGCCCGAGGGGCTGATACTGTTCTGAGCGATTAATAATGAGCCCGAGGGGCAAATTTCTGATTATTCCCTGCTTGTTGAAACTATTTTTTGCAACTGTTGAAAAGGCATGTTTTCAAAAGAGATTTTACTGAGCTTTAGATTTTATAAGGGATTTTTCTCGGTGTTACAGTTGTACTATTTTTCTAAGAGGGTTTTACTGTCTGTTATAGCATTTTGGAGTGCTCATACATGTTTTCTTATCGCTCAGATATTATTCTCTCTTATTACCACTGAGTTGGAAGTAGTGACTTTACTCCCTGCACCTCACGTGCAGTTGCATGTATTGATCACCCGGTAGCGGGTTAATAGCGGATTAAAGGTATTGCTATCATAGCTATGCAAGGTGATCACCGGCATTCGCGGCACCGAGTTTTCTTTTTCTTCTTGATTTTCCAGATTTTTATTTGTGTATTATAGACTTTGAAATAGTAATAAAGACCCTCATAGATGCTCGTGACTTGTGACACCCCGGTCGGGCTGTATTGGGTTGTATTTATATTGATTAATTCATATTCGAACTATTATATAACTGATTAACTGCTTTAAGTGATGGTCTGGCTGGCCTTGTCTTCACGAGAGGCGCCATCACGACCGGGTTTGGGAGTTGGGTCGTGACAACTCCACAGTATTGTAATAATGGCTTCAAGCTAAGTGGAAGAGTCCCACCGCTTATGATTTGGACTTCCGGGTTAGGTACTTGCGAAGTTCTATGGTTGTCCTTATGGCCTCATGTTCGAACATGGGAAAGGATTCGGGATGTGTGCCTTGTGTGGAAGCGGGTTTTAAAGGGAGTAATTCTGCTAAGTGCCTCGTCAAGAGGGTACTCCTGTGTTATGAGATCTATGTAGCCGATTATATTCGGGACCAACTCAGAGCGGGTGGCTCTCAATAACGGTCCTAGTGAATTCAAGTGGTAAAGTGTGGTGCCTAATAATGTCGAGTTTATAGGCATAATGGAGGATCAATCTTGGAAAGCAGCTTATGAGAAGTGGCACATAATGTTTCGTGATGGTTGGCTTGTTATGTAGCAATTGGGAAGTACAAAATGGTTTGTAGGGGTTGAGATAGCATGGTCTTGTGGTTCAAGGTCACTCGAGATGAGTGTAGATGGAGCGTGTTATGTGTTGAAGAGAATTGGTACTATTTCCAAAGCACTCAAGGATAAATTTGAAGGAAAGGGGTTGATTAGCCATAGTTGAATTTGGCATGTTGGGATCTGTGATTAGTTCATTTAGCGTGATCAGGTTGTGTGTATCATTTGTGACGGTGCGCATCAGGCTTGTCAGCCGTCGCAATTGATGTTATTCATAAGCCTTCTATTTCTAAGGCTCGTTGTGTAGGAGCAGATTCCGGAAATGGTTATGGTAGCTTGGACCACTACTTGCAGATTTGCATATCCTACGGTTATGGGAAGTTACCTAGGTGTTGCTATGATTCTCCTAAAGTGAGTTAAATGAAAAGTTTTATATGATGAAGTGTTAGTTTATCTGTGGTTCAAGGGTTGTGATGAAAATTGTATCTATCGTATATCGGCACGTTGGGTGCAGTGAGAGGTATGAAATTTGAAGTGAGGATCAAGGTTATAGCTTGGTAATGACTATGATGTCACATGCTCGGATGAGCAAGGAAAGGGTTGAATGATTAGAGTAAATTGGTATTGGCTTCAGAGTCACCTGAGATCGATGTTTTATGGAAAATGCCTTGTATCCTGGTTAAGTATTTCTGATCGTTTTTCAGCGTTGGTGCGACAAATGGTTGGAATGAGCAGACTCGATATTTATTTCAGAAGATTGTGGGAGTGTGTCCCACGGGAAGATCGTATAAGTGTGGCATGTAGTCGCATGATTGATTAAAGATTTAAGCAAGTATGAGGATTGTGGTAATAACATTTCTTTGAGAAAGTATGCCTGGAGGGCACTTTGTTTATTTGGTCATGAACTGGGGAGGTTGCTCCGGTTATAAAGGTTGTTCTTATGTGTCATGAGGAAAAGAGATTTACTATGAACCTTTGAAAGGTTATTTGCCAAGTTGGTACAATCATAAATCGTCTTGAGATCAATGTATTGATTTACATATATGAACATGGCTTTATATCAGGCCAATTGTGTTCGTTTCAGCGAGTGTTCCCTATGGAGGAACGGTCGGGGTGTTATTTGTTACCATCTATTCCATGTAATGATGTATTGCGCCGTATGAGTTGTGAGACAGCTTGAGAAAGTTGCTTACGTGTGGAGAGTCCACGTAACAATGATGTGTTGTGCTTGAGTTTC
Source organism: Nicotiana glauca (assembly GCA_026770625.1). Classification (NCBI taxonomy): domain Eukaryota; kingdom Viridiplantae; phylum Streptophyta; class Magnoliopsida; order Solanales; family Solanaceae; genus Nicotiana; species Nicotiana glauca. The sequence goes on along the minus strand of MU694270.1, from coordinate 17,480 downwards.
GTAGCCTATAGCACTATGTCTTTACTCAGGGATGGTATTATGCACTTAATGTGCTTGCGATCGAAATTCGATGTTTTGTTTTAATGAGTAGATTTATCTCAAACTGCAATCTCCTTCTATGAGATCTATTTATGGATCCGATGGCACGCCGCCATGGGTATGTTATTTGGATCGGGTTGCACGCCGTAACAGTGTGATGTCGAGTCTAGTTTTCTATGTGTTATTCCTTTATGTGTTTCACTTCCTATCTCTCTAGGAAAAGTCTGTATTAGTGCGGGGTTTAGATAATTCATTCCAGAATTCGATTTCCTGTTTGTGTTGTGTTCAGATTGGTGGCCTATTGGTGCATGGTAGCATCATATGAGATTTTAATAATTTCTGAGGTGGCTTATTGCTCGAGCAGTTGTATCGGATGAGACGAGATTCCTTGATCTAGGATTATGTGCAATCCAACTAAACGAGGTATGTTACGGAAATAAGACCATTATTGGGTTCAGAATGTGTTAAGGGCCTTGTCAAGAGTGTAGACCTAATGTTTTGTTAACTCGGCGGGTTATTATGAATGTCGGTACATCTCTTCCGTCACGGCGGTATGGTAAAGGTTGGAGTAACACCTGTATATGTCATGGGGTGCAGTGGGAGCATCAGACCAATAGGATTTTGGCTGAGTTGATCAAAGAATATAATTGTGGTCCTGTGGATTTAGGGTTGCAAAGTAAGAATTCAGTAAGGTGATGCCGTTATGTTTTAGTACAGCGTGTAGTGATTGATATGGCGATCGTATGTTGGAAACAGACCTGGCATAGGATTCCGGATGTTGGAATCGGGCTCTAAGGATTATTTGCTTGAATAGAGGGGAACATTTTCAGAATTTATCGAGCTTATGTGCTCAGCTAAGACATGGTAGCACGGGAAGGTGCGTGAGGTGCTAAACAGTGATTTCAGACTACTCCAGAACAGTTCTCAGCACTTTCGAGGACGAACGTATGTTTAAGTGGGAGAGAATGTAACGACCCGACCGGTCATTTTGAGTGATAGCGCTCCGTTCAGTAGTCGGAGGCCATGAACAAATTCATTTCAGGTATTATGACTTGTACGCATGGTCGGAATTGAATTTCGATAAGTCTAGAGTTCATTTGGGAAGAGAATTTTTATTTCGGAAGCTTAAAGATGAAAGAATGAACTAGGATTTGAATTTTGAGTAAACGACCACGGAATCGGGATCTGAAGATTCCAACAGGTTCGTATGATGATTTCGGACTTGGGCGTATGCCCGGTGCGGGTTTTGGATAACCCGGGAACGTTTTGGCGTCTATTGTGGAAATTAGCATATTAGAAGAAATTTCATAAGTTTGGCTTGGAGTGCATTTCAGTGTTATCGATGTGTGTGTGGGATTCCGAGACTGTGAAAAGCTCCGTACAGCAATTCTGGAGTTGGGGGCGTGATTGGAAGTGAATTCGGAGTTCCGTAGACCATTTTGAAGCCATTTGGCTAAAGATAGCAATTTTAAGGTTTTTGAAGAGTTTGACCGGGGGATTGACTTTTTGATATCGGGGTCAGAATCAAATTTTGGAAGTTGGAGTACATCCGTAATGTCAAATATGATTTGCGTGCAAAATTTGAGGTCAATCGGGTGTGTTTTGATGGGTAAAAACATCGGAAATAGAAGTTGGAAAGTTCAAAGTTCATAAAGCTTGAATTGGGGTGTAATTCATGAATCTAGCATTGTTTAATATGATTTGAAGCCTCGAGCAAGTCTGTGATGTGTTTTGGGATTGGTTGGTAGGTTTTGTTGAGGTCTCGGGGGCCTCGGGGTGAGTTCAGGTGGCCAAACGGAGAGTTTTTGGACTTATCAAATTTTAGGCTTGCTGCTTCTGGTATTTCCGCTTCTGCAGTTTTGGAGCCGCAGAAGCGGCTTGGCAGCCGTAGAAGCGGAAAGTGGACGTTTGGCGAGGAACCGCAGAAGCGGATTTTGTTCCGCAGAAGTGAAATCTCTTCTGTAATGGGTAGATCGTAGAAGCGGTTGGTCGGGTGATTTGAGCGACCGCGAAAGCGGCATGGATTTCCGCAAAAGTGGTCCCTGGACCGCAAAAGCGGAAAGTGCTGAAGGCAGTGGGGTGTTTTAAAAGTTCGGATTTGGTTTATTTCACTCATTTTATTCACTTCATGGGGCGATTTTTGGAGAGCTTCAAGGAGGGTTTGCACCATCAATGTTAAGTTAAGCTACTACTACTTATTCCCAAGTTAAATGCAAGATTTTACCATAGAATTGGACATGAGAATTAGAGTAAATATTGGGGTTTTGGTTGGAAACCTATAAAAATTATAAACTTGGATTTTAGCCACGATTTTGAGTATGGAATTAGGAGAAAATCATATATTTTAGTTCCTAAGGTCATGGGTAACCTTTATCTTCGAGAAATTTTGGTCATTTCACTAAACGGAGTTGGAAACTTGTATAATCTGAATTGTTAACAAGTATTTGAGTATATTCTCATTAGTTTATCGTTAATTGGCTAGTTTTGGTGCATTGTGCATTGGTTCAAGCTTTCGGAAAGATGTAGAATGTCGATTGCGAGTCTTCAGGGCGAGGTGAGTCTCCTTTCTAATCTTGTGAGGGGGAATTTACCCCATAGGTGAAGTAATCAACTATGTGCTCCTATTTGAGGGGGCTACGTACGCACGAGGTGATGAGAGTCCGTGCGTAGCTACTATTATGCTATTGTCCGGGTAGTTAGGACCCAAAAACATGTGTACGTGGATTAATTGTGAAAACATTGGTAGCTTGAATTTCTTAACTCACATCGAATTAGTAAGTGAATTTCTAAAAGAATTAAACTTCATCACTTAAATGGTTAAAGGAGAATTGGTTTTATTTGAATTAATATTCCTCGATAAGTTCTTATTTGACCGATTGAGCATGTACTTTATGTGTGCCTGCATCGCATAGATGATTCGCGAGTAGGATATGTGTTTAATTATGGAACGGTCCGAACGCCTCGGTGATAATAGATGCATCTATGGTTCTTGCCGCTCGACCCTCAGCAGTGCACAATTTACATTCTGTTGGAGCGGGTCGTCGACCTCGGCNTAAAGAATAAACCTTAAAAGCCCTTGATTTATTATTGGAGGTGTTTACCTGTTTTCTGGCTTCACAACTTGAACTTCTATATAAATCCATGATTTATCTCGCACTTATAGAATATTGCTAATTAACCTCTAGTGAGTGTCGAAATTGACCATCTCGTCTCTACCCCTTCGGGATTAGGCGGGATACTCACTGAGTGCACGTTGATTACGTACTCATACTACACTTCAGTGCATTTTTGTTGCACAGGTATATATACACCTCTAATAGCCTATTGGGCGTAGCAGCATGGATGATGCTGGGACTAGGTGAGCTGCATCATTTGAGGCGACCGCAGCTAGGGTAGTCCCTTCCAGTGTACTGTATTTACTTTTCGCCCACTGTATTCCGGGCGGATATTGTATTTTATTTCTCTTATTAGTAGTTGCTCATGTACTTGTGACACTGGGTTTCTGGGATGGCTTACAGCGGATTTGTACTAATTGTCATTATTTAAATTCGAATTCAAGTAGTGAACCTTTAATTATAAAAATGGAAGGAAAAACCTTAAATTTTCAAAAGTATTAAAAGAGGAATTAATCGATAATTTAGTTGGCTGGTCTGACAGAGGTGTCCGTCGCCACCACGACCCTTAGTGGATTTTGGGTCGTGACATGCCTAAACGGGTTTTTCGAGCACTACCGGTTTGGTTGGCCTAACCAAGGTTTACTATCAAAATTAGTAACTGCCTGGTCTATATGGTTCTTAACCTATAACCTCATTAGGGTGATAATGTAAACAATTAGTTACAAAACATGCTAAGTGAATAACCTTCGAATGGTAAGTCTAACACTTAATTATTTAGCCTTTCATTTAGGCTAAATAGTAATATAAAAGAGAGAGAGAGAGAGAGAGAGAGAGAGAGAAATAGTACCAGAGACCTTTTGTTTTGTGGCCAAGCAACCTTTTCGATTTTTCTATACAAAATTTAAAATATTACAAAGGATTTTTACAAGGGGAGTGGAAAGAGAAACTAGAGAGAAGGGAGAGCGTTGGATGATGGCTAATGTCTTAGCTAATGCCTGCCTCCTTCTAAGCTAAAATGATCCTTATATAATGGATCAACTAAGAATAAAACAAAATTACAACAGCATTGGCCGACATAATAATTACACTCGTGGCCGACAAGATAAAAAGAAAAATCCTACATAATTACAAACGGACGAAACTACTTTAATAAAGTAGATTCCCTTCAATAATGGAGGGGCCCGTTACATTATTAAAGTTGTTTGTCTTCATTACTCCAATAATGCATTTGCGGGGCTTTCAATAATTCATATTTTTCCTTTTCCTTTTTTGTCCTTCTTGTCTGAAGATTCTTCAGCACTTTCCTTCAATTTTGCAAGGAAATCATCTATCTCATTTATATTAACTTCTGTTCCCGAGGTGCTTTGAGCTTCCCCTGCTACACATTCTTCTTCATCGGAAGTATTACCCAAAGAAGCCATGGATATATCGTCACTGACTTCTGTTCCGAAATTTTTTGCTAAATCTTTCTTTATTTCCTCAAAGTATGAAGCGAGGATTTCTTTCTTGGAGAGAGCTCCTTTCTTCATTTGAAGACTTTTAGTAATCATCTCGAAAGGACTTAATTTGTCCCTTGCAGTATCTGCTCTGTCTAATTTCACATATGTGTCTATCTTGGTCTGAATTTGTTGAATTAATTCTACAACAAATAGTTTGCCTTGGGTGTCTATCTGGAGTAATTTGGTCCATAACTTATTATTAAAAATTCTATGAATGCAAGGAATCCCTTCATCAGTATAACCAATTTGAACATCCCATTTTATTATACAAGGGATTGAAAATTCTATAAAGAAATACATTAATGCAATTCCATCATAAAAGATATTATCTTTTTGTAATGAAATAATCCTGGGAGATATGTCTACCCATTGAGTATATAAATATTTAAATAAAGGAGGAAATATTTCCAATGATGGACCATATAATTTCCACCATTTAAAAAATTAATTTGGAATTTATTGACTGTACATATTAGAACAGAGTTTAAAAAACCAAGAGTGTTTCCTATTAGGATCCTCATAAAGGAAAGTTTTATTAAAAACCATTCATCTGAAGGTATGACCTTCTTGATAATGATTTTAGAAAAATTATAAATTTTCTTTGTAGTAGCGGGATAAAAATGTTGAATGTCAGCTGATACTGTAGTAGAGAGTATGATCTCATAATGTGTCCTGTATTTATAAGCAGGAGTAGCGTATGACGCTGCATCAAAATACCTGGCCATTAGTTGCCAAGGGTTATCCTTCCATTTAAGGTCGGATTATTCCAAAAGAATTATTAACTCTTTTGTTTCCTTTCGGTTATAAACCTCAAGATTTTCACTGCTATCCTCTGTTATTATTGAGGAATAGGAAGGTGTATTTGATGAAGTACCTTCATCCTTTTTGGATTGTATAAAATCCAAGAACTCCTTGTATAATGGGTGGTGGGTATTACCTCCAGTAATGTTCGCAGCTATAAGCTGTCGATTTCCAATTTGAGCGAGAATAATATTCTCTCTATTATTATTTTAACCTCTTCCTCGTCCTCGAGTAGGTCTGTATGTAGGTCTCATGTTCTGCATATGAAAGAAATTTTATTAGGAAAGGTCTTAAGTATTATCAAAATCTAGACGACCATGTATTTGAATTATTCTATTATCCATTTCCTCAGAATCATCAAAAAAATGACCTAATAAAATTATCTCATGCATGATATCTTCCATTATTATATCTGCCACCTAGCAAACATCTGTTTAGAAATATCATGTTTGAAGTCTTTATTAAAAATAAATTTTGCAGCTTGGCAATCAGTTTTAATAATAAACTTTTGATTATATAAATCAGTCTGAAATTTCATAACACATTTGACTATAGCAAGAATTTTTTTTGCTACAGTCGCATAATTTTTCTGGGCGTTATTCCACTTTCCAGAATTAAACTGAACAAGATATTCTTGTTTATCAGATGGCTAACGTTGTTTTAAAATACCACCATAACCAATATCAGAAGCATCTGTTTCTACAATTTTTGCCCAAGTAGGATTGGCAAGAATTAAACAAGAGAGGTTATGAATATTTTGTTTAATTCTTTTGACTGATTCAATATGACTATCAGTCCAGGCTGTAGGGTTCTTCGTTAATCTATCATAAAGAAGTGCAGTATCATGAGCAAGGTTCTTTATAAGAGGAGAAATATAATTTAAACTACCAATAAAACGCTGGAGTTGGTGTCACGACCCAAAATCCACTAAGGGTCGTGGTGGCGCCGGACACCTCTGTCAGGCCAGCCAACTAAATTATCAATTAATTCCTCTTTTAATACTTTTGAAAATTTAAAGTTTTTTCTTCCATTTTTATAATTAAAGGTTCACTACTTGAATTCGAATTTAAATAATGACAATTAGTACAAATACGCTGTAAACCATCCCAGAAACCCGGTGTCACAAGTACAGGAGCAACTACTGATAAGAGAAATAAAATACAGTATCTGCCCGGAATACAGTAGGCAAAAAGTAAATACAGTATACTAGAAGGGACTACCCTAGCTGCGGTTGCCTCAAATGATGTAGCTCACCTAGTCCCAGCGTCAACCATGCTGCTACGCCCAATAGGCTGCTAGAGGTGTATATATACCTGTGCAACAAAAATGCACAGAAGTGTAGTATGAGTACGTAATCATTGTGTACTCGGTGAGTATCCCGCCTAATCCCAAAGGGGTAGAGACAAGATGGCCAATTCCGACACTCACTAGAGGTCAATTAGTAAAATTCTATACGTGCGAGAAAAATCATGGATTTATATAGAAGTTCAAGTTGTGAAGCCAGAAAATAGGTAAACACCTCCAATAATAAATCAAGGGCTTCTAAATTTTATTCTTTATTATTTTATCAGTTCATATCAAGACACGTAGGGACAATTCCACATTTACAAATTTCCAAGTAATAGATAAACATGCGCAAATCACGCCGAGGTCGACGGCCCGCTCCAACAGAATATAAATTGTGCACTGCCGAGGGTTGTGACGACCCGGCCCATTGTCATATGAGTTACCGCACCATTTCCCTCATAATATGCTTCACTATGTTTCAATATCAGTAGTTGAGTTGATCGAGTAGAATTGGATTGGTTTTAGTTGGAAATGAGACACTTAGTCTCTTGAAGGAAAGCTTGTTTTGGAAAAGTCAACCGGAAGTTGACTATATAGTTAGAAGGCTTGGATGTGAATTCCGGTTATTTGGTTAGCTTCGGGGGATGATTTGTGGTGTAGGAGTGCGATCAGAATTTATTTTGGATGCTCGGTGTGGAATTAGGCTTGAATTGGCGAAGTTGGAATTTTTGGGAATTCCAGTGGATAGGTGAGATTTTGATCCAAGGGTCGGAATGGAATTCCGAGAGTTGCAGTAGCTTTGTTAGGTGATTTTGGATATGTCTGCAAATTTTCAGGTCATTCGGACATCGTTTGGTCGGGTTTTTGATCGAAAGTGCATTTCGGAAGTTCTTGAAGAACTTAGGCTTTGATTTGGTGAAATTTGATGATTTTGATGTTAACGATAGTGTTTTGAGTTTGAATAAGGTTGTTGAATGTGTTGGTGTTTTTGGATGAGGTCCCGGGGGCCTCGGGGAGATTTCGGATGGTTAAACGGAGGTTTTAGGCATTGTTGCAGGTCTGATGTCTCAACCTTCTGGTATTTCCGCATCTGCGGAAGAGGAGCCACTTAAGCGGTTCCGCAGATGCGGTAGGGAGCCGTAGAAGAGGACAGTTGTGGCCCAAAGGATTCTCCGTATAAGCGGAAGAGGGGTCGCTTTTGCGGGACCGCGTAAGCGATTATTAGACCGCAGAAGCGGTAGGAGGAAAACCGCATAAGCGGTGTTTGGATTGCAGAAGCGGTCCTAGGAGTTTTTGAGTTGGACTGCATAAGCGGTAAAATTTCCGCATGAGCATGGCCGCAGGTGCGGTCAGTGGACCGCAGAAGCGAAACTCTCTCAAGGGTTTTAATGAAACAGTGTTCGCGAATTTCAGAAGTTAAGGAAAACATTTTGACTTCGGGAAGAGGCGATTTTGGGCGATTTTTAAGAGGATTCAAAGGGATTTCATCAGGTATGAATATTTGGACTCGGATTATGTTATTATGGTGTAAAAACATGAATTAATCATGGAATTTCAAAGAATTAAAGGGTAAAAATGGAGGTTAGGGCTTGAAACCTAAGAAGGTTTGAATTGATGATTTGAGAAGTCAAACGGACTCCGATTCTTGTGTATTTTATATGTACGGACTCATGGCAAGACGAGGATTCCGGTGATGTGAATTTCGTAATTTTTAGAGAAGTGGGCCCGGGGCTCGGGTTTTGCTAGTTTCGAGATTTTTGATATTTTTCGATTGTTTTCGATTGGGCATTGTTCCCTTAGCATATTGTAACGCATTCGATCAGATTTTGGTTAGATTCGACGCGTGTGGAGGCCGAATTGAGGGGCAAAGGCATCACGAGCTAGAGATTTCACCGGTTCGAGGTGAGTAATACTTGTAAATGATATCCTGAGGGTGTGAAACCCCAGATTTGTACATCATAGTGTTGTATTGTGGTGAGTTGCATGCCAGGTATGAGCGTGGGGTAGAGCACCGTTAGGGATTGTGACTTGGTCCGTCCTGGTTGTTGATTTTACTGTGTGATTGACTGAAACCTACTTGATACTAACATGATTTGGGTTGATTGCCATGTTTTGGGTTTCGTGCCGATTATTTGGATCCCTTAGGGATTATTATCACTGTTTGCATGATGCTTAGCGTGTTTTTATGATATAAGTCATGAGTTAAACACTATCTCGAAATGATTAGTAAATTTCTAAAGTCTTAAACACTTAAGCTATGATTCCTAATAATTGGAACTGAAAATGATAAATTGACGGTGCCTGTGTGGCTTGCATGCATATAACTAGACTGATTGTGGATCGGGCTGCATGCCGCAATGAATGCTACGATGATAGTGTGCTTGGGTTGTAGGAGCCCCTCCGGAGTCTGAACCCCCATAGCGAGCGCGGGTACCCAAATGGATCGGGCTGTACGCCCCAGCGGTCATGTGCATTGCATTGCATTCACGTATTGATTCCTATTTGTACTATGTGGCATGACATTTAGCACTCTCATATCATTGACATCCATGCTATTTCTTGCACTCTGTACCAGATACCCTGGTGTTATTTGTAATAGAATGTTGTGCCCGAGGGGGTGACTTGTGTGCGGACTTTTAGTACCTGATATCGCATTCATATGCTTACTGTTGGAAAAAGAATATTTTCAAAAGAGATTTTAAACTGGACTAGATGTTTCTAAAGGATTTTTACGGTTTTAGTATTTTGTTCAAAAGGTTGTACTGTAATATATAGCATGATGGAGTGTTCTTACGTGATTTCTTACCGCTCAGTTATTATTTACTCTTATTACCACTGAGTTGGAAGTACTCACTTTACTCCCTGCACCACGTGTGCAGATTCAGGTGTCCCGGGAGCATAGTTGAGCTATTTGCTGCTTCAGAGTTTCTTGGGAGTTGTCGAGGTAGCTGCCTGACGTTCGCAGGACTCGACTCCTCCCATATTCCTTTATTATTTCAGCATTTTAGAACACCAGTATTACTGAGGATGTATTATTTTGTTATCTTAGAGGCTCTAGACTCATGACCCCAGGTCTTTGAGAGTGTATTCGGTGTTATCTTGATATTCAGTTTAGTTTCTATCTATCAATTAAAACTTTTAGCATTATTGTTGATTAATGAAATTCAAATGACTGGTTTTGAGCTTCATGCTCGGGTTGAGAGTGAAAATGGTCGGGCTTGCCTAGCAGTTGTGTTGGGCGCCATCACGACCAAGATTGGGGTCGTGACAAGTTGGTATCAGAGCCTAGGTTACTAGGCCTCATGAGTCATGAGCCGATTAGTAGAGTCTCGCGGATCGGTACAGAGACGTCTGTATTTATCCTTGAGAGGCTGCAGAACCTTTAGGAAAACTTCACTTTCTTGGAATTCTTATCGGGCGTACTTGATTCAGCTTGAGATGTAACTCTTGAAATTCCTTCCACGCGTCTGTATGCGTACATAAGCGCTCGATATTATAAGTGCCCTGATGGCTTGTGATTTCCCCGATCGAGGGGCGAGATTTGATCCCGTGAGTTCAATGTTGGGCCAGTCAGGAGGACTAGAGGTCGGATCTTGCCTATGTCTTGAGCACTGAGGTGCTGATCATGTGAGCAAGTGTTTTGAACTTATATGTTCGGTAATGTCGCTATTAGCCGGAATGGCGGTTGGGTATTCATGTGATGAGATGTTATTATATGACTTGGTAGTGACGAAGGAGTATGCTGAATGATAGATGAGCTGGTAAGTGTTCGATTTCTATTGTGATCTATTGTGTAGCCTCGAGTTATGGGCGCGTGAAGAATATTTTTCGTGTCTCCTAGTTGGAAAGTAAGGTGCATTACCTATGACGGTATGAGTTCAGACTCAGGAAAATTAAATGATTGTGTAACGTATATAATGGTGGAAGGTGTGCTGAAATACTAAACTGAGGCGAAGCAGGTGGGTTATCTCTTGCGGAGTGTTCCTAAGGGGTATGATTCTTATGTATATTGTTAGAAGATCTCATGTGTAATTGAAAGGTACGTGTTGTAATTTGAAAATTTGGGTCGCTTCAGAGAGTGGACTCAGCTGATGTGGGAATGAATGCGAGGTTTGTAGAGGATTTCAGTATCCGAGGGTCTGTTTTTTCATAAATAGATATGTTCTCTACCTGTACCCTTAAATAAACATGCATAACCCTCCCCAATTTCACTATAAAACCCCATTGTTCTTTACAAGTTATTACAGATCAAGTAATTAAATAACAGTAGTGAAGAGTAAAACAAGAAGTTATTCTATAGGGGCCTTCAGCCAGGCCCAAATCTCCAACCTCACTCCTTTCGAATTTCACAGCCATTACCAAGAGTTTGGGTGCAGCAAAGTTCCCTAGGGGTCCCTTGGCACCCTGGCCAATACCTGAAACCCAAGACAAATCATCATTGACAAGTGCAAGTGTGGAATTGCCAGCCTTGTGCATCAAAGTTCAGTGGTTACTCAAGGTACTCAAAGCAATGCTTGCACTTAGGGGGCAGAACCTAAATTCTAAGAGTAGTGTGATTGTGATAGAATTTCAAGGAGTTGAGTTGGAAAAGGTTTTACATGAAGGACAGTTTTGAGAGAAAAGTAGTCAATTGAGTTCGAAAACAGTTAATATGGGACCAGTTTTGAAAGCAAAGAGTCACACAGTACTCAGAGAACACAAACAGGGGCAGGGGAAAGGGAACAAATAACTCACAAGCAAGAACACTGAACATCAAAGAGAAGTACTTCACAATAACCAGGCATGTTTCAAACAAAGGGGTAAGGGTCTTAACAGCATTAGATTGACAGATTCACACATCAGGAAAAGGTTCAGGGTTACTTAATAGCTAAAAGGGTCCTGAATACATGCTAATAGGGTACAGGGGTGAGGGGGAATAAGGAGAAACATGCAGGAAACAAGCACAGGCATGCCAGACTATATTAATCAGCACAAAGGCATGCTAATTGCAGTAAGAGCAACAAAACCATAAGTAGAAGCATGCAAGAAACAAAAGGAAGTGTAACACAAATAGAAACATATTGCTTTTGGGGCTGTAAATCAAATAGGAGACATACCAGTTGAAGGTAAAGTAATGCAGGGTAGTGGTGAGTTATAGTATGCAAGATGGTGTGCAGAGAGAGCAATAGTATAGAGAAGCAGCAACAATAGCAAAAGTGAGCAGCAATAGCAGAAGTAAGCAGCAGTATAGAGAGCAATGGAAGTGAGAAGCAATATATTGGAGCAGTGAAATAGTCTAAAACTCAGCGTGAGTTTCAAACTAGTGGAGCAACCCATAGTAACAAGAGAAGTGAGAGAGATTGTGTGAAACAAAGAGAGTGTACTGAATATTTTTTTTTGTGTGAGAGAGAGTTCAGAATAATTCTGTTTGTGCCTGTGTGTGTTAAGTGAGAAAAGAAGAGTAATACTTATAGTTTTTTTAAAACCAATAGAGAATAGAGTAGTAAGTATATAATTATAGAAACAATACCAAATTGACTCAATCACAGGACTTAATTCAAATAAATCAGGGATTCATGATTCGAATGGGAGTACAGGTTATCAAGTAAGGAAAAGAATCAGCCAGATGACTGATTTTACCATAGTAAGAAGTAGTATGCAATAAGTATGCAATAAGGGCTAGATACACAATGCTTCAAACAAGGAAAGTATATGTTGAATACTTAAAAAAAGATGTTTAAGTGCACAAATATAAATCAACTCTGAAAATCAGTCAAAGAATCACAGACAAGACCAAAATTAGAGGGAATCAGTACCAAGTATAGAAAGCAACTCACAAGCAAGGAAACAATTTGAAAAATCAATGTAAGAACCCTTAAGTAAAACACATACAAATCAGGGATTCAAAGAGATGCTCGGAATTAACAGAATATTCAGTAAGAGAAGCATTTAAACTTATTTAAACACAATAGTCACAAAGCTAAGAACCCTAAGTAAGAAATCACATAAATAGTGGAGAGTCGGAACCCTAACAAAGGTCTAAAGCATGGAACTCAGAAACAAATAGGTTTACAGTATAATCAAACACATAATTATAGGAATAATCACATAACACTCAAAGAAACAGAAAGCATGGTGATTTTGAAAGGGGATCGGAAACCCTAGTTTTGAAAAGAGGAACAAGAACGTTTAAAAACTTGAACTAATCGAAGGTATTGAGTAATAAGTAGTGTAGAACACAAAGACTAAACCAGAAATCATTTAAAAAGACATGGATTAAGAGATTTAGACAAAAATTAGGGTTTGCGATAAAACCAGTGAGATGAGGAACCTGGCCGTGAAACTTGCTAATAACGACATTTAAAGCATCATCGTACCAAAACCCACTGGAGAGAGGCCGGAGATAGCCAAGCGAGGTTTCCAGGGACCGCCTTTCATGGTGGAAGCTTTTGGGGCTTCAAGGCTCAGAGAGAAGTAACGAGACGAGGTTTCATGGCGGCTAGAGGTCGAGAGAAGTGAGGATGGAGTTGGCCGGAGAGGCGATGAGACCCATCGGAGAAGAACCAGAAGGTTCTAGAGAGAAGGAGGAGAGAAAGAGTCTAAGAGAGAGACCGATCTCTTTGCAAATGAAGGGTCAAGGGTGGGGGTCGTTTGATTTTATTTAGGTAATATAATCTGGGCCATTGATCTCATTTGAATAATGGCTCAGATTTAATCAAGGTTGGGTCGGGCTAACGGGTCAGGTCCAAATTAGAATGCGGGTTGGCTGAATTGGGTTTAAAATTGGGGTGAATTGAGTCAAAAATTGAAATAGAAATGGGCCAGTTCTTAAATAGCCACTTTCTCACCTTTTTAATTAATTAAAAAGGTTAAAAATAATTTAAAAATAAATTAAAAACACTGAACTAGTTAATAATATATAAACAATAATCTAAAAATATTAGGAATAGTTTTACAATCACAAAATACAATTAACTACAAAATAGGCTACAATTGCAATTATATATAATTTGGCTTAAACGATGCCAAATAAATTTGTGAAAATATGAAAAAAATCATATTAATTATGTTTTGATATAAATATGAGGATAAAATAAGTTATTCACCAAAATGATAATTTTTGGGAATAATTTTGGGATTTTTGTGGTATTAAAATAGGCGATAAATTGGTTTTTAAAATTATTAAAATACCAAAACTCATGAGTGTGCTCATATATGCACATATACGCTATTTTGGAAGTATCTTGGGGTATACAAAATACATAGGGAAAATTGGTTATCAACAGCTTCCCCTCTTTACCCGAGGAGTATGAAAGAGTTGTCGGGTAAAGATAAGATGACCAATTTTGACCGAAAATGGCAATTGTAAAAGAATTCCGACCGTGCTCTGGTTTCTGAGCTGCCTACATATCCCTGGTTTTACAGGAATCAGGTCATATGTAGTTCGGGAACCATTGACGAAATTTTTCGACGGAGACTCGAAAAGACGGACACGGTGGTTAAGTTTGAAGAGACATTTAGAATCAAACGGGTGGAGGAAAACCGGAGCGGGATCGCTCCTGCTGAGATGGTCGTTCGCTAGTCGGTGTACCTGTAGATGAGCAAATGCGCATATTGTGCGTAAATTAAACATGATGCAAGTTCCCTTTTGGACCATGAATGCTACCTTTGGATGGTTAGGATGACGTCCTCAGACTATGATGTCCCGGGCCATGAAGAGCATAAAGTAAAGATTCGCAGGCCATGAAATGACGTTCTCGGGCTATGCAGATGGTGCCTCCAAACTATGACGCCTTTGAATAGGTTGGCGATCTTTGAACCCATGAGAAGGTGGCAATCTTTCAGCCAAATGAATGCAAAGGATGCCGATTTTTCAGCCAGAGCGAGAATTTAAGTTGAAGGTGGCGATATTTCAGTCGTTCGAAGAATAAAAAGTGTCGATATTTCAGCCATGCAGGAGACATAGCTTAGTCTCGAAAGGCAGATAAGTAGCCATATGCAGGATGGAGGTAGAGCTTAACCTCGAAAGGCAGAAATGTAGCCTTATGCAATGTAGATGGAGACAGAGCTTAGTCTCGAAAGACAGACAAGTAGCCTTATGCAGGATGGAGGTAGAGCTTAACCTCGAAAGGCAGAAAATCGCCTTATGCAATGCAGATGGAGACAGAGCTTAGTCTCGAAAGGCAGATAAGTAGCCTTATGCAGGATGGAGGTAGAGCTTAACCTCGGAAGGCAGAAAATAGCCTTATGCAAAAATGCAGATGGAGATCGAGCTTAGTCTCGAAAGGCAGAAAAGTAGCCTTATGCAGGATGGAGGTAGAGCTTAACCTCGGAAGGCATAAAATAGCCTTATGCAAAATGCAGATGGAGACAGAGCTTAGTCTCAAAAGGCAGATAGGTAGCCTTATGTAGGATGGAGGTAGAGCTTAACCTCGGAAGGTAGAAAATAGCCTTATGCAAAATGTAGATGGAGACAGAGCTTAGTCTCGAAAGGCAGGTAAGTAGCCTTATGCAAGAATGCAGAAAACGTAAAGAGTGAATCATAATGAAATTTTCTTAGCTGACAGCTGATTGTGATATCGTGGCTGCTGGGGATGTTAGGTGTAGATAGTAACTTTGTGAATGCACAATTGTTCCTCACTCCTGAAGAGCACGAGTGTGTGAATGTATTCAATAATTTGTGACCTG